>SSHR01001741.1:0-85503 GCA_006518225.1 Fusarium neocosmosporiellum
AATGGCACTGTCATCAAGAACAAGGCAGCACGCGAATGATTACCCCAAACAGGCAGGTAAAGGGAATATGATCATGTTGGATCGCGTACGGCACATTCGATCAGGATGATAGGGATCAATACGATGTGGAGCCAAAAGATGATGATGTTGTTCTTGATCTCCGATGCCTCCGGCCCCCTCTTTTCTCGAGAGGGGTTTTATGCCATCTCACGTCCCTCTGACTAAGGTCAGGATATCGATCTATCAGAGGTTTCGTAATACAGGGTCACAATCTAACAGATGGCATAGATCTAGCTACTATATACAGCACAAAACGGCGCTAGTAATAATACTATAATAACTACTTAAGACGTCGAGAAAGGCGGCTAAAGAAGCTTATAGCTATATAGATTATAAGGCTTAATTCCTTTATTAACCGGTATTATTATATAATCTAAAATAATCTCATTTTAAAGCTTAATCTAAGTATAAGTAAGAAGACTCTCTAGTATTATCTTTAGGGCTATTAGCGCCGTAAATAATATTGAGGTTGCGGAAGCTGAGGAAGAAGAAACTGAGCTTCAGGAAGAGTGAGAAACTGAAATTGATGCCGGAATGTCCCATGGAGGCCATGGAGATGCAAGCGTCGTTGAGAATGTCGGGTTGATTGCTTGGTGGAATACAGTGGTCGGGGCCCTCCAAAGCATGGATGGTGGCTAGGTATTATTAAGTAGCAGTAACTGCTTTGCTCAGATATTCAATTGCTCATTTTTTCCAGCCATTTCATTCATATCTTGTGTATCATCCGCGGGTCTTGGTGTGGTGCATGCCATCGCTGATGGCTCCTTCCTCAACAGCAAGATGCCTACCAAGGGCTAGATACATGGTACATGGGCGCACAAAATTCTTCAATACGTCAGAAACACTCAAAAACTTTTTTAAATCACTATAACAACCATAATTATGTCGTGGGAACCATGGGTTGTCCCTAGTCAGGTCAATTCGGCCAATATTTAGTGGCCAGACTGTCCCGCTCCTCCTCCTCCTCCTCCATCAACTTCACCGTCCTCGTCGCCTGTCGAAAGACAGGAGAATGACGCCACCCCCAATCTCCTCTGTAAGTGGTTATTTTATGATTATTATTTCCTTTTGTCTGTTTCACCTCGTTATTGACTGTCTCTCAAGGAGTGTTCATTACCACCCACTGAAGGCTGAATGTGCTGACTGGCATTAGCTCTACCAGACTCCGAAACTGCGGCCGCCAAGTTGCGCCGTTTGAATGCTGAGAGCAGGGTGCTCCGACATGGACACCATTACGACCATCTTCCCAATGTCACCGTAGATTGGGATCTTCCTGGGCGAAACGTCTGTCGCGTTGTGGGTCTAGAATATGATTCTACCTACGAGCACCGTTCGCCATACAATCTAGATATACATCTACCAAATAAGATACACGTTGTAAGTTATCCAATATCCATATATCAATGGTATTAACTAAGTTATAGCAATACAATAAGTCTCTGCAAAGCTCAACGCCGCCTCTCCCAACTCCACGAACCGCTCAGAAACCGGCTGTGGCCAGAGAGCAGGAGAGAGAGAAGGAGGGAGAAGATGACGTCCTCGCGAACTGGGGCGTGAAAGTCAAAGACCTAGTGGAATCGGCCCCTGACCATAAAGCTCTAGAGGAGGGGCTTCACAACATAGTGGAGGAGTTCGCCGGGCTTGTTGAACAAGCAATGCTAGACGTTGAGAAAGAACTATAAAGTTTGCTAAACATCTGCTTGATCTGCATGCCGACACAACTCTGAAAGACTTTGGAGGATTTACAGCAGCGCACTATGCCTGTTGGTCAGGGTGTTGGAAGATGGTCAAAATGTTCCTTGAGAGGGGTGTTGGGCTGGATGTCTATGCCGACAGCGGAGCGTCTCCGATGCACCTGGCGGCTAGGAATCACCACTACGAAGTCTTGAGTGTTATAGCCACATTTCAAATCAGACACAACCTACTTGCTCCCAACCTCTTGAGTCTGCGGGACTTTGGCGGGCGCCTACCAGTGCACTAGGCTGCGACTGTGGGGTCCGCCGAGATCGTGTGGATGCTCAGGGCTGATGTCAACGCTCAAGACGACAGTGGCTTCACGCCCTTGCACATGGCTGTGCAAGCTAGGCAGGATCATCTCATTGAATTTCTGGTCAAGGCAATGTCTGCCAAAGCGGAGATAAAGGACAAGGCGGGTTGTACCCCCCTCATCTTGGCATGTTCCGAGGGGAGATGGGAGGCTGTCAAGAGTCTCGTCGATGCTGGTGCAAATGTGGGCGAGAGCGACTCGGGCGGTATGACGGCGTTACATTACGTGGCCGCCGCAGGAACCAGAACGGCCATGATCACGACTCTTACCAGGGGCCTGAATAGCATGGCTATTCGGCGCCTTGCTAACTTGCAGGACCAGAATGGCCAGACGCCTTTGCATGTGGCCGCCAGGTATGGGAACCTGGGCCATGTGGGGGAACTCCTCAAGGCAGGGGCTGACACCAAGGCCACCAACAATCGGGGGGAGACACCACTGTCTTGTGGCCTCTCCGAGGCAAAGACAGATACGGGTGCTTCCCAAATGGCCAGGGCTCTGTTCACAGACAGCAGTTGTCTTGAGTTCGTGTCATTCGAGAGCAAAAGTCTTATCGATTTAGCGTGGGACAGGGGCTTGGCCGGCGCTGCACTCTATCTCGAAGACCAGAAGAAGCTGCTGGATTACGAGGCGGGCACGGACCGGAGTCTGACCCCCTCGACAGGCGGGGTCTGTCTGGCCTTCACGACAGTCGAGGACTGTCCGACAGACGAGGACTGGTAAAATCATTGGCCTGTATTGCGGATAAAGGGACGAGGAGGTCTTGTTTCTTCTGGCTCGAATCTCGAGCCTTCACTGCTCATGCAGGCTACCGGCGGCGGAACGGACATTGAGATCACATCTACGACATAGGTGCGAGGCATTCAGGGGCGAAGGATCTTGGGCTCTATTAGAAAACAATGCAACTAGGCAGGAGTACATGCATACAGGCAATAACTAATCTATGTAAATGTCGTCATCGTCGTGCACAGGAGGTGCAACGCGCTTCGGCAGCAGGCCATCTCCGGATAGGCCCGCGATGATCTCTCCTCGCTCATACCTGGCAAGCTGGCCCCGCCAGTCTGGGATGCGGTGTCCTAGTCCGAGATGCTCCATTAGCCGCTCCCAAGCCACGCCGCCTTGATCAGCATCATGCTGGATCGTGAAGATGATTTCGAGGTATCTCTTGTACTCGTCGGGACTAGCTAGGGCTATCTCAACGATGCGGGCAATGACCTCGACCCAATTGCGGAGTAACGTGTGTTCAAATGTTGTTTGTAGATATCTGAAGTAGAACCAGGTGTGACCCCAACCAGCATAGGGTTATAATCTGGGCTGAAATGACAAGGGGCGGACTTGTTGCTAGGATCGTGATGTATATTCAAGGTGAGACGGCGCTACTTGCAGCCGCGAATGAGGAGGTTGGAGATGAGATGGAGCGGATCAAAGCCAAGATACCTGCGGGACAAGGCTGATCCTTTGGCGGGTGAGATGATGTCAGTAATTACGGTGTTTTACAACAGTGTTTTACAACATTGGGTTTTGATGCTGTCATGTGTTTATCATTGTGTTTTTCATGGTTCCAATTGCCTGGTTATCCCTCTCTCCGGCGCTCGCCACCTGCAGCACGAAGCAGGCCTCCCCAGTGATTGACAGTGTGATGGGGAGAAGCTGAACCGCAACAAGGGAATAAGATGACTTTTGGCCTCTCTCTGGTGTTTGTTGCAGGTTCGAGGACGGCATATGTTGCCCCCTTATAACGAAGAGCAAACTCCCCTTTATCCTCACGCAGGCGCCAATCTAAAAACGTCCTTATGCTGGAGTAGCTAGAAGAATATTTCTATGACAAGTGCATGCCCGATTTGCCAAAATACACACCGTGGCAGACATTGATCAAGACAATCAATCATGCGACTGGCACATCTCACGGTGTGTGTGCTATTCAGAGGGTATCTAGCCGGATTTTACATACCAATTCCCGTCTGATTGATCAGCTGATTAGGTAGAAGGGTCACCCCCCTCGTGCCAATATTTCGGAATCCCCGGTCTTGCTCGTTGTAGCCCTTGTACGATGACTTGGGCTTGACAAACAACAGGTGGGACATGGGTACCCCTGTTACCGTAGCATCTCGAGAAATCCGGACACTCCAGCTCCTCCGCTTTTCCACTTTTAACCGCGAAACAGTCGAAATACGGTAAAACAAAAAGTGGGAAGCATGTACAAAACAAGAAAAAGCTCCGCATTAGACCAGAGTTGACAGGAGAGCCCAACACGTTTGTATTCTCTTCCCCCAGTCTTGCTGCTTCTTCCCCCTCCGCCCAACCACCCTATGCCTTGAAGATAAAAAGGAAAAAAGACTAAAAATTACCTAGACTACAAGATTGATGCTTCGATACAAATACATGACCGTTTTGGTATTTCAGGTGGTTAGTTCCTCCAATAGATCCCTGTTTCCTCCGCCTTGTTGGTGCTTGTCTCTCCCGGCTGCGTTTCTCTTGCTCGATAACCAGCACCGCATCAGCGACGAACTCGACGCCCCGGTTGTGGCTATTACGTCGGGCGTGAAGCTTGCGGTGGTTGTTGAGGTTGTCCTTGCGGTTGAACTGACCTTTACCGCAGAACTCGCATGAGAAACGGTTGGGACCCTCGCCGTGAAAGCTGCACAATATGTTAGCTGAAGGCGTTTCAATGATATTGAGGTTTGAAAAACATCTGGAAACTTACGATTGCTTGTGTCGCTTGAGGTGCTCTTTGCGCCGGAACGCCTTGTTGCAACCTGGATAGTCACAACTGCTCCAGACCGGATCCGCAGGGACAGAGTCGGGTTTGACGGATCGTTTCCTGGTTCTTCGGATCTGAGCATTCTGAAGCTCGGCCGTCTTGCGCTGAATCTCGTTCACCATCATCTGCCGAGCTCGCGTTTGCTTTGGCGAAGTGGCATGACAGGGAGACGCTGGCTGGTGATCGATGTCAAGCACCTCGCCATTGCTCTGTAGGAAGGAGATCGGACTGTCACTGGCGCAGGACCAGGGTGAATAGATATCCGTAGCCTCGAAACCCGAAGGCATCTGGGTGGGTGTCATCACGAAGGAGGTAGCGCTAATGACAGCCTCGGGAGAGATGGCAAACATTTCAGGGCTCGATGACGTTAGAGAATCCATAGAGCCGTCATGTTCCATGTTCATGTCCCTGTAGCCGAAGCCTTCGCGCTCCTGCTTCACGGGTGTGTTTGGGGGGCAGACGGGGAAAGGCATCTGCTCCGGCTTCGTCTTGACGACAGCGTCAAACATGAAGTTTCCCACTGCCAAGGGAGGAGCCGCATCAATGAGGTGAGAGTCATTGTTGTAGGATCCGTCAGGTTCCAAGGCTGACAACTCATGGGGCGTTGAAAATTGAGATGTAGGAGTGAAAGGGTCGTAAGAGGAAGAAGCAGAAGAGAAGAAGGCAGAAGAGAAGCTTGTTGAGATGAAAGGGCACGACATGGACTGGCTGGGGAAACTGAAGCAGCCGTCCATATCAAATTGCAAGTCAGACTTGAATTGATGGGCCATTGTGAAGGGAGATGTTGTGGGCTTGATCAAAAAAGCAAAGTAGTTTGTGTAAGTGTCGGATACGAATTCTTCAAGACCAACAAGCAGATGGGAAGCAGGAATGCTCAAGGTACGTCCCAGGAGAGACTGAAAGGAATTTGATCAAACTGCCACACACATTTCTTGTAAATCCTGGGGGGGGTTTGTCGAGAATGCATTGACGGACTCACCTTGAAGATATACCGTCGGGATGGAATGAATAGCGAGGAGACAGAGACACCCAAGACGTAAACCCACTCCTGCCACATTGAAAAATGATGGTACCCATACAAAGGGAGCGAGATAGAGACATATGGTCTGCCCAGTGGTTTGATCAGGCTTGCCTGCCGACGATGAGCTCTCACCTCTCGTCACCGGAGAGGTGGTGTCAAAACCCGTAGCTTTGTTCAACAGTGGGTCTAAAATTACCATTTTGAAAAAGAAATGGGTAGCATTATCCGGTATGTTGGTGATTCTAGACAACTCCAGCTTAGTGGACAGTGGCCACGCATGCGCCGCGGTTGCGGGTTTTGATACCACCTCTCCGGTGAGCAGAGTGAGAGTTTAACATCCGGAGGCTACCTTGATCAAACCACTGGGTAGTTCTGGAGTGGGATACGGTCGATTAAGCAGGGCGGTTGAGTCCAAGCTCCACTGTGGGCTAGTTAATCCTCGCATAGCCTGATGTTTTGGATGAATTGATGTTGATACATGAAGCTAGAGGACTCGTACCGGAGAAGCTTGATCGTAGCCCTGCATGAACTGGGGGGGCTAGATCTGACGCGAGCCTCCTCCATCTCCTCCCCGGGCTTATTGAGACGCTAGGGCAACGAGAGAACCTATCAAGATGCGTGTCCGCGTGTGTCTGTAAGGGGGGAGCGATAGGATGGTTGTGGTGGACATTGGAAGTGGATGTCAGTTAGTTCTGTGCCCGGCCCGCCCTCGGCTGCACCCGAAGGAATGTGACAATAACTCGAAACAGATGGTGGTACGAAATTGCCGACTAAAGCATGGTCGCCACGCGACGAGGCCATTTCGCTAAGAGTATCCGAGAGCTGCTAGCTCGGCGTCGGGACCATAACAGGGTTGGCTCGGGTGGGGGGTTATTCCGCGCTATAAGGGGGGCTGGAAAGAGGCATAAATAATCCAACTCTTTATAGGCAGGGGTTTCTCCCGTTCGAATGAGAGACTCTCGTATCTCTATTACGTTGACGTACTTCAACTTGCGGGCTAGCTATCCAGAGCCCATCTAGAACCCTGTCTCCCCACCAGCTTGCCACGAGGGAAGGGAAAACTACCAAGCTAATGCAGGGGAAACGGATCAAAAGAGTTATAATTGCTTCTTCTTTATAGCCAAGGAAACAAACTTTCCGCCTCCGATTCGCTAGAGGTTCGCTCCCCTGCCTATAGTTACCAGGCTCCAGGCCCGGCCGGCTGGGTCCGGCTGAGCCGGGTTGAAGATGGCATGTCAGAGAGGTTCGTTTTTCCACGTTGCGTGGATGGACGGCTTGTCAAGTGCCCCAAGATAGCCTCATACGCAGTACGGAGGGCTATACGTATAGGGGTCACTGTTGCAAATCAAAGCCGACAAGCCGTTTCTTGAGCCGACAAGCCGTTTCTTGAGCCGACAAGCCGTTTCTTGAGCCGACAAGCCGTTTCTTGAAAGCCTAGCCTGCGCGTATGTATACCAGGTGGCATATTGGGCTGCTACAGCCTGCTGCCTGATGCTAGTTGTCGTCGTTCACGAGGATGGCGATCCCTGTCTCATTCCAACATATGCCCTCATTAGCTGGCAATGGCCAAGCGAGGGTATACAGAAGGGCTGTGCCGCACAAATTGAACATATCTGCGGTGTTGTGACTACTCAAACTGGGAAAAATTGCACTATGTTTCACCTGTACTGGATCATTTATCTAGAAGCAATCTGTGATTTTCATGAAGGACTCGGGTTAGATATTTAACTCTAAAATGCTGCTTCTAACCCACCGCCCCAAGGAAAATTCAACCTAAGATGATCTCTTTCCACTCATTCTCTGAATGCGTGAAAGCTGCTTTGAACACCTTGCCCAACGCAACTCGACGATAAATACCTTCTTCTGGGAACGATTCGACCAGCAAGACAAAGGTCCCATTCGGACTCGATCCTTTCTTTAGGAATGTAGTATGTCCAATCGGGAAACTCCTCTTTCGTAAACTGCTTGGCATCTGAGATGGCAATGAACTCGAACAGCGTCTGCTCGTCTTTTTCCTTTTTCCCAAGCCACTCGGCGTCAACGATCACCGACCCACACTTGTCGCCGCGACGATCAAAGATATCGCAACGGCAGAGAGCCCCTGATGGCTCAGATTCAGTCTTTTCTAGGCCATTTGGAGGCTGGCCAGGGGCTGGCTGGTTTTGGGTAGCACAGCGTGTGAGGTGAAAATCTCCTCTCCAGGTGAAGAATTGCAAGAAGGGTTGGCCTGGAAACTCTTCAACAGATCGAGGAGGCAGAGATTGTCTCGTTGTTTCCGTGGTAAGGACGTTGAACGGGTCCTCGGGAAGCGTCAACATGAACTCAGGGGAGGTCTTTGGGGAGGCTTTGAACAGCGTTGATTCCCCAGTGTATGACCGGCCAAATTTGTCGGGTTTGGATGAAATATGTCGTCTTTTTTTTTCTCGCAGCAGTGGTCTCCGAGTCAGCTGTCTCGTGTGCAAAGTATTGGTACCCATCCGTCGGTGTGTTGTCCTCAAATCCCATCTCGCAATGAGTTTGAGGCTTACCGGTATGACTCTTCTGAACCTAAACGCAAGCCATGTCTCATTTTAGCATAGTGATCAAATCGAGAGCCGTGGCAACTTTATCGCCATGGGCAAGTACGCAGGCAACGAGCGGAAACGGTTCCGTGGTGCCGAGAGGGCCTGCACCATTGGGGAGAATGGCAACGTCACCATGTGCTACAACGGGGACTGTAAGCTTTGCGAGGCGCTCCGTGAAGGATTTAGGCCGTATCTCGATCTCAAACGCCGTATTGGATAGTGAGTGCTGCTTATAACCATTCCTTCGGCGACTGACCTGAATAGCCATGGCACCAGGTTAGGCACTGGCCTTTATTCAATCTACAACACGTCCAAGTAAGCCCGGCATCCAGGTGTCCATGTTCTAGCTCACCCTTGACTAGAGCGGCAAAATACGCCATCAATAAAGTTCCCTCCAACGTCAAGGCGTTGATGCTTTGTCGAGTTGTGCTGGGGAATTCGTACGTCACGGAGCACGAGAGGCCTGACCTCCAACGGCCTCCAGATGGATACGATTCGGTTAGTTCATTGTAGGGGAAAATTTCACTGCTAACGAATCCAGGTCTACGCAAGGCCGGGGCCATACATTCAGTTCAACACGGATGAACGTGTCGTCTATACATCACGAGCCATGCGACCGGTGTATCTGATCATCTACTAGGCCTGTTTTAAACTGGAATGCATGGTTGTACGAATGAGAATAGGAAATGTATGATAACCATGTGATGCTTTTAAGGGAATGTGTGGACATTTACGAAATAGTAGTGCAAGATCTGAGTTACTTGTCTTTCCTCGAACCTTGAATGGCGGCACTGGGCTACGGTCTTTTACAGCATTGTTGCATTGGGTTTTAATGTCAGCATCTGTTAATAACTTTTCTGATCGTGTGGATGATGGCCTGTTTTAGACGTATCATTACAAAGAGGAACTGTATACTAAACTTCTGGGCACGCTTAGACCAGAATCACGTCCTCGTCCCTGACACCATCCTTCAAGAACGGCGTTGTGATTTTCTTCAGTCCCGTTACTCTATCTGCAAAAAAGAAAATTCCAACACGCTTCCAACAGTCTCTTCCATTCTTGCTTTTTGAACGGGCTACTGCAAGGCCTGTGTACTGCCACACCGTTCTTCCATTGTCATAGTCGCTGTTCTGTTGCCTGCCAGAGGGCTGATATGAGTATTCCCTCCCGGCTCCCATATACCACGCTTCCATCAACATCAAGACCATGTAGATCTCACCAGGAAGAGAACAACCAGGAGTCACGCTGACATCGTCATGCACATATACCATGGCCATCTTTGGGTCCCAGGCGGATTCGCCCAACTCATGGCACCCGAATGGCAAGATTCGAAGAGTCTCGTCGTCCCATTGCAGCGTAGTCGGTACTTTTCGTGTTCTGAGCGTAATAGAGAGACCTTGAAAGTCATGGAAGAGAACATCCGGGTCTCTCCAAGGCCAGAACCCAAGCTTGGGATGGTTGAACGATAACACCTGCGCCCTATACGTCGCATGTCGTAGCTGTGTGTACATCTCCATGGTGATCTGGAAGCTCACGGAGTCCCGTCCCGACAGAGGATCTGGAGTTCGAGGAACAGAGAACCAAGACCAGGAAGGTATCGTGTCTGGCTTATCCTTCCACTCTTTCCGGCACAGCTCTCTTGTTTCCGGGGTGTGATCAATGGACCACAATAGCTGTAGGTGGGCAAATTCTTTCCAGATTCCGGCGAGATAAGTGAGCCTCGTCTTGCTTTGTATGGCCTTGGCCACTCCAGCAAAGGCTATGGCCCGATCTTTCTCGAATGTGAGGTCCCTTAGCCGGTATTCTTGAACCAGACCATACCACTGGCCGTTGAACGTTTCAAACTGGTCAACGCCATGTAGGACAGTTTCGAAGCCTGAGAATATCGAGTAAAAGTCTTGCTTAGACCGGGAGACATTGACTGGCTGCCCAAGTAACTCGTCCTTGACCCCTTCGCAACACTCCCAGAGTAATCGAGGGCCCCCGTAGTAAACGTTTCGTGGGCAGAGAATCCGTTCTTGAAATACCCATCCTCGAGACAGCAGAGGCCATAGGTCAGATTGCGTCATGGATGCCCAGCTTGAACCTATCCATCCAGGGGCGCTTTGGATAAGGAGATACTTGGGCGCTCTGCCAGTGCTTTTTGTCTTTGAACGCGTGGGCCATAGCTTGCAAGGCAGATCCAGTCGAGGATCGCGTAGAAATCTCTTCTGAACTTCTTCGAGAGGCGGATAGATGTACGATATGTTGCAGCTCGTTCGTCCATAAACGGATGCCATTTTGAGTGATTCCTTCTTCCAGTCTTCCTCGGAGTCCTGGATGATGCATAAGGAGTCGATCCAGATGTACCGAAAGCCCAAATGCCTAGTGATGCGGATCGCATCTAGATACTTCGCGGGCAGTTCAGACTCCGATATCCTGGTCTTGAAGATTTCTAGGGGCTCTTGTTTGAGCTGGGGGCACAACGACGGATCCTTGCCCCAGCTGTGACTGAGTGTTGTGTATTGCACACCTCTGAGGACGGATGGTCTGCATTCCAGTTTTATCCCCCCGTCACTGACATCCAGGAAGCGAGAAGGTAGTTCGCCCTTTTGGGCAACCAAGCGGGAAAAGTCACGGCACTTTGTATGGCCATTGGCACAGCTCTGGAACCAGTTTTTGACTTGTTCCAGCCCAGCCTCGCTCTTGGATGAGATGGCGACGGAATTCCAGTTCAGCGTTCCCTCGTTGAGTTTCGGGTCTACGCTTGGGTGAGCAGGTTTCTAACTCGGACAAAGAGTACTCACAGGAAGGCGAGAGGACATATATCTCACTGCGACCTCCAGGCCTTTTGAGTAGATCCTCGTGTTCACGCACCGCTGCAAAGAATAGCACGATCGTGCCAAAGCGTCCCCTATTGTTGGTCAGTTCCTCTACCTTTTCAGCTACCTTGGTGTCCTACATAGGGCGACCTTGATCAGCCATCTCTGTCCCTGCTTGGGTTGGCGGATCCAAGTCCCTTGCATGAATATTAAGCATGAGGCGTTCCTTCGGGTTGTACGGACGGCTTAAGCTGTTTGCCGACATGTCACCCATGCAATAGGTCCATAACAGGGCGCAGAGATGACAGCCGCTCAGATAGCCAGATTTCAGCTCATCCGCAGAGCATAGATGCACGGTTTCGGTCGTCCCTGGTCTCACCCCAACTCCTTCTGCCATATCCTGAAGGAGCTGAGACTCGCTGGTGAGTTTGGCACATCTCGGACACAGCTGATGAAGGGAAATGGTGGTATTCTCGGGCAAGAAACGTTCGTAACGATCATGAGGTTGAACTGAGGCCATGATCCGGAAATTTCAGATGTTTCAGCAGTTGTCTTGATCTTTGTTGTATGAAAATCTAACAGTTTTCACGAACATTGCATTCATGAGCATGTTCTGGTGAGATTTCGTCTTGCTTTTATGCCTAGAGGAAGGAAAAAAAAAGATACGAGCATGCCACCCCGCAGAACTTCACTACCGAAGCAAACCATCAGCCAATGGATTGTCGCCTCTAAGCGCCTATAAACAGCCACCAGCGGCTAAGACTACTGGTGATTTCAACATACTAAACAAGCTATGTAATTCTCGACCACTTGAACAGTCAAATTATTATCCTGCCTCATGATTCGTTCGTTGAATGCCCCCTAGACCCTCTTCTTCACTCGATCGACGCTGCCAATCTTTCCAAAGACTCCCAATACCGTCAACCATCGATTCACGTTAAGAAGCGCGCTCACGCCGACATTCCCCCAGGTCATATCATTCCAGGCACCAACGTCCCAGAAATACTCGGGACCGGCTCGATATATGGCGTAGATGTGGCCAAAGTCGGCAAAACCAACCACAATCAGATATCCGATAGCGACCTCGCGATGCTGAGTCCAGCAGCAGATTAGAGCTATCGGTGCCAGAAGAAGCAGCACATTTGCCATTTGCCAGGACAAGGCTGCTGCTTGTGGCGTAAAGTGCTCGTCTGTTGCAGAGAAAAAGGGAGCTTGGTCGGCGAAGTACTTGAATGGATCCATGAGAAAGTTGATGTACGCCCAGACACTGTCTGTATTAGCAAAGAAGCTCATTGGTGGTTGTACCCTTACAGCATTGCGGGCTCTATGGCGCCGAATAGCGCCAGGGGCCAAGTGGGAAGACAGGACGCCATGGTGGAGTCCAAGAGGTATTGGGGGTTGAGATGATGGAAAGAACAAGTCCAAGGGTGCTAAAGAAGGGAAGATTTAGTGGATTTCACTGTCTGATAATTGCAATTGAATAAAAAGCAAAGCAATACAATCGGGTCTTGGGTGGCTGACAGTAAGCGCTAGTGGTGGTCGGTCGGTCAACTGCAAACCGAAGAGGCTTGAATTCTTGTCTGCAGTCTCATGAGAGCGTTGGAGCCATTGTACCGAGTTCGACTGCAACCAAGGTCTCTCGAAGGAATAAACTACAGGGGTTGAACCAACAAGAGAAGCTACAGTGTCAGATTAGACGGTGATCCTGCACTTGAGCCAGAGATAGATTACTCTGCTGACCATCGGCTGACGTCGGCACTCGTATCTCACTTGTCAGCACTGAATATCGCAAAAACTTGCCGCTCTGAGGGATGGTATTCTTGCCCCAGATGTACCCGGTTCCCTATTTACAAGAGTGATAATACTGAAACAATCGACAAAAGAAAATATCATGTCTTGGATGTCATCCTATCACAAGCTCTATCCTGTGCAAGGGATCGATATCGTGAGAGGATATCCGTCTTTTCCAGATCTGGTTGGTCCATGTACTGAAAATGGGATGCCAAGGCACTCCCCAATACCACAACAGCTGCAACTGTTAGTACAAGCGATGAGGCTGGCAGCTTACTTACGTCGTCTCAGCGTATTAGGAAGATCCAGAACAATCATGTCCTCGTCGCCTCGGCCTTCAGGCCAGTGCCCAACGTCAGTGTCGAGGATATCGTTGGCATATACGCACATAAAGTTGATCCGGATGCGGTCCCCGTGCATCGTCCACGGCTTGTTGAACTTGTATAGATCTAGCGTATCCTTCTCGATATTCTCAAACAGTGAATAGTGCATCTGGGAGGCGATAGCCCAGCTCTTGTAACTATCACCCCAGACATCATATGTAAGCTGGTGAACCGGAGTCTGCCACATCATCTTCTCGTCTGCGACCCTCAGCCACCGAGAATTCTCGTGCTCGGGCGGAGGACGCATAGGGTTCCAGACGGTGTCGTTGGGGCCGTTCCAAAAGGGGTGCTTGGAGGGTTTCCAGAAATCGCTGGCATTCGTGACGTGGTCTGGCTTCTCAAGCTCGGGCAGATATGGGTGAAGTGCTCCCATGCGGTAGTGCATGAAGCCAAGTGGAGGGTTGTTGATGATGTTTCCAGAGACGACGAATGTGTCGGGGTTTTCGATCTTGTACGAGACAAGCTTGGGGATCGCGCCGTCTTCAATCCAGAGCTATACATATCAGCAGATGCATATAAAGAGGTTGCTGCACCTACAATATCATCGTCAATCTTGACGTAGTACTTGTCACGCTCTAGATGCTGCCAAGCCTTCCAATACGTGTATGTCCCCAGGTGCTCTTCGGGTATCAACTGTTTGTGTCGTTTCGGGTTGCTGGCGATGATTTCGTCCAGGTAAAAGAGATCTTCCTCGTTTTCCGTATTGACAACCCAGAGGACTTCGTCAAGCCAGCCCCCATTGTCTACCAAGTTTCGCTGCCAGGGTTAATAGAGTCCTTGGCGTCTTCCCAGATACTCACCTCTATGTAACACCTCATGCTTTTCACCCTGCTCTTCCGGCCATAAAAGACCAGCCCGCTGACGGTGACATTCGGTTTCACAAGCACGTCTGGTGAAGGCACGCTTTCTGGCCTGGCGACCTCCCACTCCCTGGGAAACGAAAGAAGAGTTTGTACGAGAAAACCGGTAAACGAAAAGAGGCAGCAGATAGAGAGGGCGAGCCTCAAAAGCCTGTGGCGATCTTGCAACCGTAAAAGCATCCTCATCTTGACGTGACATGATCGAAAATGCGAGGAACAACCAGGGAGCCACGTTCTTTTATCAAACAATCGACAGGGGTACAGTAAAGAGCACAAAGAAGGACAAAATCTGAACACTGTCTGTTGGTGGCGGTCCAGTCTCAGCCATTCCGGAGCCACTGCTTCCGTACACGAGTTGGTATGTGCGGCGCTGCCACACGCCAGGATCGGATGTAGCACAACTGTGTCTTGTCCGACTTTTGGCGAGATTCTCTAGTCACGGAGACGCTGCTTGACGGAGCGTAGTAATTGTTCGCAAGATGCATTCCCATTTAAGCTGTCTACCTGATGCGTTCTTGGAGGTGGGGTGAGATTTGCGAGCCCTTGATACGAGACAGAGTCGCCCTGGTGGCCATTTTGGTTCTAGGCCTGTGCGTGCCGGGATTACGGATCGTATCCCTTCATGTCTCGTATAAAACAACCCGATTCTTGCATCACAAATCCCCACGTGGCAGGGCCACATTCTGCGCTGTGAGCTGAGATACACATTGACGGCGATCCTCCAGGAGTCAGGATTGCCCCTCCACCAACAGGTACTGCCGTTACTTGGCGTCCGCATCCGGGACAGATCACTGTGGATATACTTTCTCCCTCTACCGTTGGCTGAACGGATCAGGAACCGGGCTGAATGCCAAGATGGGCGTTTCACAAAGCTATTAAACTATTACGTTGAACAAGGTCCGAAAGAGTTGCACAGCTGCGCCATGGCTGACATTCAGACAGCCACTTGTTGTGTTTGTTTCGGGAGGGCGTGGAACTGTGGCTTTTGGATCCCTCAATCATGAGATGCCCAGGTAATTAAAAGCAAGCCTCGTTTCTATTGTTTACCTTATTCGTGAGATAAAAGTTTGCCTCCATCTCCTCATTGTCTTCGGTTGCCGGTTTGAGACACACCCTCTTTGGGAAAGTGGGGCGCCTGTTATCCAGTTACAAGAGGGCGTCATCATCACCCTCTGAAAACATTGACGAAGCACCTTCCAACGACATTTGACTTGAATAAAAGGCGGCTTGATGGATTGAACTTGATTCTCTGTAGATATCTTCAATCAAGAGTCAATCTTGTCTAGAGTCCGCCCAGAATGGCCACCCGCGTCTCCCTTCGACGTGTTCAACATGGAGCAATCAGGGCCTCCTTGGTGAGGCATCATGTACCTCTCATTTCCTATCAAAGGAGGAATATTGCGACCCGGGACATGACGGCCAAAGACTTTGAGAAGCTCAAAGTCGACAAGTCACGAATGATGGAGACACTTCACCACACGTGCTCATGGGGAACTGGGCTGAGATGGGGGAGGTAAGTAATGATCCAAGACTGATGAATGGCTCTCACAAAACCTAGCAACCCCACAGATACGGGCATGTCTCGTCTATCGCTCTCAGATGACGACAAAAAGGTCCGTGACTGGTTCATCGAGACAACAAAGTCCCTTGGCTGCAAGATTACAGTTGACGCCATTGGAAACATCTTTGCTGTTCGTCCTGGTCGTCAAGATGGGCCTCCTACTCTGGCGGGCTCTCATCTGGATACTCAGCCATCGGGTGGCCGATATGACGGTATCCTAGGCGTGACGGCTGGCATTGAAATGCTCAAGTTGCTCCAGCAGCATAACGTCGAGACTGAGTTTCCCGTGGGAGTTGTCAACTGGACAAAGTAAGTCTCCAGGTCCGATACGTCCATCTCTAACAAGTGTAGTGAGGAGGGTGCACGCTTTCCCATCAGCATGATGGCTTCTGGTGTTTGGGCCGGGGCAACTCCCCTCGAAAAGGCTCACAACACCAAAGAGGTTGGCGGAGATGCGACAGTCAAGTCTGAACTAGAGAGGATCGGATACCTGGGCCAGACGCCTGCCAGCTACAAAGCCACTCCCATTGGTGCTCATTTTGAGCTTCATATCGAGCAGGGCCCCATTCTCGAGCGATCAAAGAGAAATATTGGCGTTGTTCAAGGCGTCCAAGCTTATCGGTGGTTCAAGATTGACGTCCAAGGAAGAGGTGAGTAGTCTATTCCGGTCCAAGCAACGCTAACAGGTTAGACGCACATACTGGCTCGACCCCCTTGACCGATCGAGCTGATGCTCTGCTTCTGGCTTCTCGACTCATCACACACTCTCACCGTCTTGCCACAAAGCACAACGCCCTTGCCTCCACGGGTATTCTCAACCTTACCCCTGGCAGCACCAACACGATCCCCGGACATGTCAGCTTCACCATGGATATTCGAGCACCCGCTGATGAGACTGTTGAATTGGTCGAGAAAGAGATGAAGCGAGACTTTGACCTCCTGGCTCAGGGTACCGATGTTGATGGATTACTTTCCGGCTCAACTCCAAGCCTGCCACTATCGTTGACCTGGCAGACCGACACGATCTCTACGGCTACCAAGTTCCACCCAGACTGTATCCAGGCAGTCCGAGAGTCTGCCGAGTCGGTTCTCGGAACCAAGGATGGCATGATTGACATTTCGAGCGGTGCTGGCCACGACAGCGTACACACGAGCAAGCACTGTCCCACTACTATGATCTTTATCCCCTGCAAGGGAGGTGTCAGCCATAACCCGGAAGAGTACTCGACTCCAGAGGAATGTGCTATTGGAGCCGAGGTTCTGTGTCAGGCTGTATTGCGGTATGATCAGAAGAGGCGTTGAGAATGCGCAGGGCAAATAGCTTGAGAATTCTGGTTGTTTAGTGCACTCTGCACAAAGCCTCGATAATTATACAATTTGAGTTTCAGAGGCTACAACTATTCTGTGAGCCATCTTTTGACAGCGATATGCCTCACTGGAGGAAGTGAAGGACCAGCTTCTTGTACCCAGATATGCTCTCAATCAGCTCTGACACACGAATAAACTCATCCGGTCCATGTGCTACCAGGATCGAGCCTGGCCCATACAAAACCCTGTTATCACAGAACTCGTCCCTGAGTCGAGGCACGTCAGTTCCAAAGGCTACTGGAGCAGCCTCGAACCCCTCAATGTCCCAGTCCAGGAGAGCCTCGGGGTATTCAAAGACCCATTTGAGCTCAATATCTGGGTGCTTGGAGACGATATCTGCAACCTTGACCTTGATACCGGGCAGGTCTTTGACCATGCGGACTTCGCAGAGTGCTTTGGCGGATGGAGCGACAATGTTGTGCTTCTCGCCTCCTTCTAGAGTTCCGATATTGAATGTCGAAGGACCAAGGAGGTCAGATTCGGGCCAGGTTGCTGCAGAGAGGTCGTTGAGCACAGCTAGAAGCGCAGAGGTTGCACTCTTGCCAAGATGGGGATACCCAGAATGACTGCTATGATCAGCCAAATGTTCAACGAGCCACTCGATGACTTACCAGGCAAAGCCCTTGGCAATGACTTCAAAGGCAACTTGTCCCTTGTGTCCCTGGGCAAGTTTACTCTCTGTTGGCTCAGCAAAGATGCCAGATTCCCAAGTTAGCCCCATGTTATTGGCAGCAATCATTCCATGGCCGCCATTCTCCTCGCCAACCACGAACAGTAACCCGACGTCCCCTTCTTTAAGCTTTCCTTCCTTTCTCAGCTCTTCGACAGCGACAATTTGAGCGGCCAGTGGTCCCAGATCATCGGAAGATCCCCTTCCGCGAATGATATCCCCGTCAATTGTTAGCGGAATATGCGGTGGAACCGTGTCCATATGGGCAGTGACGAGAATTCGTGTCTTGCGCGATGAGCCGAGGTAAGCGTAGACATTGTGACGGTCAGATCCTGGCGCAATGGGAATGCGCTCAACTGTGTATCCCAGGGCTTGGAGATGCTGTTCCAGAAAGAGACCAATATCGAGTTCCAGCTCGCTAGTGCTGACAATCGACATGAGCGACTTGAGAAGGTCGACAACCGGATGATCCATTTGAGAAGCCATTTTGAAGTATGATGAGTGTGAATATCTGTATTGTACAGAGTTTAAAAGGGACCGAAATCTCGGGTCAAATGTCCGAAATCTCACGGATGAGCTCCGATCTTACGAGTCACGCTGACTCTAATCCCGCACGTCGCGCCATATGCGGAGTTTCACCCAGTAGCGGCTCGATACGTGGTTTTCATTATTAATTCTCAACCCCGTCGATTCCTTCCAGAAGGTCACACGTTGAAGGCCCGCATCTACCCCAGGTCAGTCACGCAATCTGGAGAGATGCCTCGATGATGAACACTATCATGTCGATTGGCCGCCCCTGTTTCATTATTTGTCGTTATTCCACAGTAGACCACCGAACAATATTCCCCAGTGCAAACAAAACGGCAGAAAAGCCTCTCAAGGCAAATGGCTTCGGTGAGAGATTGAGGACGAATCCTCTGTAAAGGAAAATGTCAGGACACCGTGTCCAATGCGCAGACACTCCCATCCTTCACCTATATGTTCATGATCTCCATCATTCTCAAGCTCGACACGCACACCGATTGCTTTCGGTGCCCTCCAAGAGGCCATATTTGGAGCGGGCTGGAAACAAAGCACAGATGGCTTGACTGCAAGCACGCTATTATCAACATGTCTTCGGCACTCCCCAACGGCGCGGAGCCCACCGTTTCCGTACTGGAAAATGAGGCCTCGACATAGGCCTGTATCCTTGTCATAGAAGCCACGGATAGACTGAATGCCGTCGAGAGGAGCCCACGAAAAGCAGGCATCTTCCACGTCTGGCTTGAAGTCTTGCATTGGGAAGGGGTCTGGGAACTTTTCTCTTCCCAGGCGTCCCTGGAGAGCCCCAATTACAGGAACATGTTGCTGCCCTGCAGGTTCGCCGTATATCAAAGTGAGAGGCGCCCCATACCCTAGTAGGCGATCTAGTGTAGTTCGCACTCCAAGTTGCCCTAGAATGACGTCGCCGGCGAGGTCCAGACGAGCCTAGACAATCAGTCAACTGCTCCAACTAGTAGGACTATCACTTACGAGTACGTTGAAGCCCTGTTCAGTCTCGCGGCATCCCAGTACGGTACTCGATCTTCCGGGGATATGGGCATATACATCCAGACTATTCCACGGCGGCTCTCACGGGCGCGCTGGTACGCATCAACTACGCTTGAATCGTCTGAACGATGGACATAGGTTCCAAACAACTGCCCAGAAGAGAGGAAAAAGGAGACTCTAGAACATTGGTTCAAGTCAAAGGCACAAAGTCTCCAGGAGCCACTTCTCACTGGAGATAAGTTCCGAGGGTCAAGCAAGGTGAAAGGCGCAGGAGGACTGTCTGTGTTCCAAGTAGTGAGCCCGAGGCAATTCCTGGGCAGTCGAAGACGTGCAAGGTTATCCTGGAGGAAGTGAGCTATGTAGTAGTAATAGGAAAAGGAGAAAGTACCTTGAATTCGATGTGCACTCCTGGCATATGGATCACATGGCTGGCAATAAAAGCCAGCCCTTCGAATGCCCTGCCTGTATATGGAGTCGGCGTTTTTAAACGTTCGATCTGATAGATGCCTTCAATATCCAAGACTAACCTCATGAAGGCTGGCACATGAGGGGACGGGGTGAGCACAAGAGACCCTCCTCGTTTCCAAGACAAGACTTGATCTAGTGGAATTCTAGAGAGGGGCTGTGGCAACAGTGGCTTTGAAGAGAGAGCCATGACTGATATAGACCGCCAAAAAAGCTCATGGCGGGAGAGTTTTCGAACAATATAGACAAGTTCCGGGGGGAGTCGACCCAGCCAAGAGAGCCCGGCAATATCAGCCACCTTTGGAAGGGCTGAGAGGTCCACGGATAAGCTCCGCCTTGGGCCATGGGTTTCTGTGCGAACCCAACGCCCACAGTCTTTCCACAGCCTCATCCTCTTCCAGGTTCAGGGCTTCTTTGGAGCATGCAATAAAGATGTGGTAGCAATCATAGTGGACAGTGACGGACTCGGGCGCGGTGGCACAGTGGACACACCCAGCACGGCGGCAAAGAAGACGTCCATCCAATATCTTCCGAAAAACCATGCCGTGCCGGGGGAATAAGAACGGCCGAGTGGCTTCTGCGTGTGCTGTCGCATCTTCGTTGCCACGTACTGCAAGGGTGCTCTTGATAACCCCCCTGTCCTGTATGGCCTCGCAACGCCCACTGGAACAACAGCCCCTTATGCAGTTGGGTGATGCGCGACGGAAAGTCCACTCCCTTGCTTCAAGGTGTTGTACTACTAGATAGACTTATGGCTTCAATCATTGCCGTAGGACTGAGCCTGGGCAACTGGTATAAGATGGCTTCCAACCCTCGGACAACTCTGGTGCAAGTAGGCATCACCCGCATCAACGAGCTCAACACTTCACTGCACAATGTCCATCATCACTACCAAAGCTCTGCAACGGCTCTGGGAAGATGCACAGCACTATCCAGAGTGGGCAACAACACGGCTTTGGGAGCACATCTTCAACCGCATTGCTTTCCCTGGCGACCCATGGCTTGTGTCATCTCAGCAACCTCCCACCCTTGCGCCTAGAGACCTAAGGCGTGTTGATCTGGCTGTTGAGCAAGCAGATCCCGCACAGGGTAGCATAGTGACGCGGCTCTTTGTTGAAGCAAAGCGAGCTTCTGCAGCCCCGAGTGACATCGTCACTGTCGAGGTGCGGGCATACACGGCTGCCTGTGCTTCCGCGCTTGAGTCGAACCCCAAAGAACCCATCTGGGTCATGACATGCGTGGGAAGTGCGGCCAGGTTGTGGATATTCGACTGGGGACAAGATTTCCTAGTCCCTTACTTCCCGGCAACACACGCCGAGACCAAGTCGGAATATATTGAGATCTCCAAGAGAGGTGCTGAACTGCTCAAACACCTAAGCTTCATTAAGAAGCACCCGAGACCACCAGGACGCCTTATCGGCAAAGCATCTCCCAGGTGCTACAGCTGCACGTGCCGAGAAGTGGTCGAGGGTTGAGCTGCGCAAGAAACGTCACTTGTCAAGGCCCACTGAATACCTATTCACAACCGACAAGGGCCATGAGAAGTCAACAGACGTTGATGACTGGAGGGAGGCTAGGCACAAGGGAAAGAGGGCCTGGTATTACCTTCACAAGGGCACCAAGTACTACACTCGTGAGAAGCCTGGAGCCTGATATTTTCTCTGTCGGTGTCCATTAGTTTGCTGTTACGTCGCCCTTTTAGTGCCTGTCATTCATTTACATTGTTCTTGGCTTACTTTACATTCTCCCCAGTTGAAAAAATAGTGGTTCGGTCAAAGTCGCTACTTTTGTGAAGCAGAGGGATTGATTGGATTTATTGAGCAACGTATTAGACATCTTCAGTAGTGGAAACTCTATTTCGTATAGTGAATATAAGGAAGAATACAAGATAGTGCCTTTTCCCTAGATCAAGAGCAGGCCGGCCAAAACCGCCACAAATCCCCAGCAAGGTGTCAGAGCTCTAGCCCCAGAAGTAGGGGTGCTCGCAGGCGAAGCGGTTTTCGAAGCATTACCAGTGGATCCCTTGAGGGTTCCAACTCCAAGTTCCAGGTTTTTGCCGTCCCAGACAGTATAGTAGCCCTTGAGCACCGGACTTCCAATTACCCACACAGTTGCAAGCTCGCTGATGGGCTCAGGGGAGTGAAGGATGGCACCCTGGCACTTTCCGGGGTGGTCAGGGTGCTCTCCCAGGTTAAAGGCATCTGATGGCATAGTGAGATTGACCAACTTGTCACCAGATCCAACAGTAAACGTCAACTCCGGCTCAAGCTTCTCCATCACGTCGCAGGGAGCTCCCCAGACGCCAAGCTTGTCGAGGAGTTTGATCTCTGGGCTGATAGCGGCGTACATATCCTTGGCAGTCTGGTGATCAGGGGCCATGATGAAAGCAGTGCCAGTGTCGAGAAGAGACACAGCCTGAGTAAATGGCTTGCCTGTCGCTGAGTTCTTGACAGATTTGTTGTCGATGTAAAAGGTAGGGTTGTCGATAAACCACTCTCCGACCATTGCCGTCACGCTGGCGTTGAATGGGACCTTGGTCAATTCCCCTTCATACTTGGAAGAGTCAATGCCGCCAAGTATGGCTTCACCCAAGGGACTATCACGACCAGAGTTAAGAAAGAGCGAAAATACTGGCTCAGGGAGTCGACCAGACTCGACAAGGTTCCAAAACGTAGTCGTAAAGGTCTTGTTGAATTCGTGGTTAAACACAGATGCCCCCGGAGGACCGAGGCCAAAGATGCCGTCAATGTTGGGACCGAGAGGGTTCTCGCCAAGCTCTTTGGGGTACTCGTCGCTGAGGAAAAAAGTCTGGTTCTCGGCTGTGACACCGCCAATAGTGACCACGTCTGTGACGATTCGACCTTCCATGGTGACAGGCTTGGCCAGAGGCTCAGCGTTGCCTGCAGTACCGTAGCTGGCTTCGTACGGGTAATTGGGCTCTTTGGAGTACGTGGAAGATTTGGAGGGGTCATAGGTGGTGTAGTTGCCGCAAGAAGTGCATCCTTTCTTGGGCAGGACGAGGTCCGTAGAGCCGGTGTCGAAGAGGAGGTTGCTAACCTGTTAGTAGGAGACAGTTATACATCTAGCAGACTTACAATTCTTGCCCAGGAGTACCAATAGAGATCTTGCCGTACCACTGGTAGTCGGTACCGTCCCACCAATTGTTGAGCTTTACTTTGATGGGCTTTGCAGGTCGACCAAGTTTGGTGAGAGGTTCAGCTGCAGCCGTGGCCAGGCCAGCAACGAGGGCAGAGGTGAGCTTCATGCTGAAGGACAAGACAAGAGATGAAGAGATGGAGATGGGTTGATTGAGACATGAGGCCGATAAAACTTGCTTTATATACACACATAACCTACAGTTCATCCATTGTTATCAGCAATGCTTTACCGTCATTGGGTAACATGGCCATCGCGAGATGAGCGAGGCAGGGGTTGTGATTGGACTGCTCGCCAATCACCAAAATATGGAGACGGCTTACAGGGCTGAGATGAAGGATGACTGTACCCCAGTAGACACGTAAAGACGTGAACGGACCGTGTATTCGCGGTATCTAAGCCACGCCGGCATCTCCCCAACGCCAGTCCATGCAGTAAACGCCGTCGATCGTCATTGTTGTATTCATCGCCTACCACGGCCTCCTCCTCCGGGCATACCAGGCATACCACCTCCCATACCCATCTGTCGCATCATAGCTTGCATGTCCATGCCTCCAGGCATTCCTCCACCTGCTCCGCCTCCCAGCATCCTCATCAGGCTTCCCATGTCGGGCATACCTCCGGCACCACCAGCGCCGCCCATGCTCTGCAGTCGCTTCTGCATCGCGGCTAGCTGTTGTGCCTTGTTACCACCTCCCATGGCCTGCTGTGCCCTCTGCATGTTCTTCATATTTCCACCCATCTTCTTGGCCATGCCAGCCATCATGCGCTGTTGAGTGAGGAGATCCTCAACCTCGCGTACTGACGTACCTGAACCTCGCGCAATTCGTGTCATTCGAGTCGGTTGGTCAATCAGGATCTTGCCGTCAGAGTCAAGCTCCTTGTCCGTCATCGAGTCGCAAATGTAGATCATGCGCTTGAGCTTGGCGCCTCCCTCCTCGTCGTCCATGCCCTGCATCATGTTGCTCATGCCAGGAATCATGCCCGCCATCTTGGACAGAGGTCCCATCTTCATAATGTTGGATAGTTGGTCTCGGAGATCGCGTACCGTAAAGATACCCTCTTGGATGTGCTTGATGGTGTCTTTTTGGTTGAGGTTCAGGCTTTGGACGTGTTCCATGAGACCAGCCATGTCGCCCATGCCCAACAGCTTCTGCACAAACTGCTGAGGAGCAAATCGCTCGAGATCCAGCATGTGCTCACCGGTACCGATAAAGACAATTGGAGTGTGTGTCGCTGCGACTGCGGAGATGGCACCACCACCGTGTGCGTGACCGTCCGTCTTTGTGATGATGATGGCTCCAAAGTCAGCAGCCTCCTTGAAAGCCTTGGCCTGCGACTCGGCCTGCTGACCGATAGAAGCATCGAGAACCATGATGGTCTCGTCTGGCTGGATGGCATTCTGAATGTCAATCATCTCCTGGAATAGGGCAGACTCTTGACGGTGGCGACCCGAGGTATCAACAATGATAACCTCGAACCTGTCCTTCTTGAACTGCTCCACACCAGCCCGCGCAACCACGGCAGGATCCGTCTCTGTGAGAGAACCATAGTATGGGATCTTGGCCTTGGTGGCGTTCTGCTTCAACTGATCAAAGGCACCAGCTCGGAAGGTATCAGCGCACACCAGGCAAGACTTGAAGCCTCTAGACTGGTAATGCCTCGCCAGCTTTGTACACGTCGTAGTTTTACCGGCACCCTGCAGACCAACAAACATGATGACGCTGCTCTTGCCCTTCTTCGGTCGGAACGAGTCGGCGTGGGGATCGACGAGCTTGACGAGTTCATCAAAGACGGCTTTCTGGATGAGGCGCTTCTTGTTGACGGCGGGGGGGAGTTCCTTGAAGTTTACGGTGGTTCGAATCGATTTCCGGAGCTGTCCAACGAGTCGCACGTTGACGTCGGCTTCGAGAAGGGCGGCGCAAATCTCCTTGAGCATGGAATCAAAGGCCTAGGAGGGTTAGCCGGGGACAGAGGCAGGGTCACGGGACGTGCCTTTTCGTCGAGATTCTGCTCGCGCGTCAAATTATTAACCGCCGCATTGATGCGACGGCCGAGATCTTGAAGAACCATGGCGTCTGTTGCGACTGAGCTGTCGCGGGGTATCACGATGTTGAAGGCTGGCTGTGGCCACGATGAGGTCGGTGGGGCATAAGAGTTCGGGGGATATTTTTCCGTGCCGGTCAACGGTTTTGTGGGGCTTATCCGGGCTCAAACGGTATCAATTCATGGAACAATTGTTTAACTACAGTGCTCTTCGCTCTCCCTGCGCCGCATCAACAGACAGCTTCTTCTTCTCATCGTTCGAGTCTGCTGTAAACTCGGCAATGTACTCCGGCAGCTCGACCTTGTTGTACGGGCTTGGCACTGGCTCCCCAAACGTCTGAGTGATTGGCAGCACGCCTGTCCACGTCGAATTGACCAACTCCTCATTGCTCAAGTCGCCCTTGTCATCCGTTGCGCCCCCAGCGCTGATCTTGGCGCTTGCCGAAGCAATTCGCACCTTGAGAATGTTGGTACTCTGCATCTCGGCTGGCAATGGAGGCAGACGAGTGTGTCTCCAGCGATCAGGGACAACACCGTTGGTAATGAGTTCCATTGCGTACAGTTTCTCTTCTTCGTCCTTCACAATGCTTGTATAACCGAAAAGGACCGCCGAGCGATAGTTATAGTTGTGAGAGTAGCTCGCTAGCGTCAAGACAAACCCATCGATGTGAGATGCCGCAACGCACACTGGCATGCCCTGAAACTCTTGTCCGTCAACACTGGTAGTCTGGGACAGGTTCATGATCCGCGAAGAGACGTAGCCATGAAGGTAGAGGTCCAGAGGATCACTGAGATCGGCACTGGGGCGCTCAAATGATCCCATCTGCCCAATCATTGGCAGCACGACTGGGAAAGGTTGGGACGGCGAGTTGAACGAGATGTGAAGAATTGGACATGAGTTAACAATGCGGTGGACATTTTCAAGCTCATAGACTCCATGAACCTTGTACCGCTTGATGGTATTGGTGGAGTCTTTGGGGTATTCAAGGTTGTAGCGACCCATGGTTGTTGTTGATCAGTGAACAGGGAGAGGCTCGAGACTCTAATTATAGCTCGGAGACATGTCAAGATAAGGGTATTATTACCTTATACGGACAGTATTTCAGTGGCGGCGCGGATAACATCCTCTTAGAGGTAGTGCTTGTGCGGGGATGACCACAGTCTAGATAAGTGTGTTGCTCTGGAAATGATTGGTCCATCGGCCGAGGTAGTCCAGCCTGGATATCAGTGGCTTTTACCTGCCTGAATAAGCAGGAATGTCATTGGGCTGGTTCCCTTTATGGGCAAAGAGCTGGTGCGGAAACGTGACTAGAACAGCACTTGTCGTTGGTACACAATTGAATCCTACTGAGATGTGCCGCTGATAAGGCATATCCTCTGGCTGAACCATTTATTACGCGCTAACAAGTTTTCCATGTTCTTGTGCCTTATCACAAGGAAGTACAAGGTTCTATACGACAAGTCCAAGGTCCAAACCCGTTACCAGAGATCCCAATCACAAATCCCAATCCATCTCCGTCATCAATCTCCTCACCTACGCACCGCCAAAGACCAAAAGGCTCTGAATGTTGACTCTTCCAAAACCATGCTTCTGCAAGAACTCTCGACCACCATGACAGGGAAACTCGGCCACAACCATGACGCTGATGTCCTCAACGCGAGCCCCAGCTTCACGAAGTAGTCGGAGCACAGCACAAAGCGTCGTCCCTGAGGCAAGTACATCGTCCACCACCACAACTGACGCACCACTGGGGACCACCTCCGGGTGCATCTCGATCCTCTCCCCTGTCGAACAACCGGGTGCCAAAGACGAGATATGAGACGACGACTTGGAGACCGAAACAACTGGAGGAGGTAGTTTACCGGCGTTGCGAATCGGTGCCAAGGGTTTATCAAGCTGGCAGGCCAAAGGCGACGCAAAAAGAAAGCCGCCAGCTTCGCAGCAAGCTATGACATCGACTTTGGCCCAGTCCCCTGCAAAGTGAGTCTTCAGTAGAGAAGTGCACAGAGTCAGTCCATTGCTCTGGGGGATGTTGAGCACGTCGCGGAAGTCGACTCTAGGGGTTGGATAGTCAGGGATGGTGGTCACCATGCTAGCCAGACGTTCCAGGTCCTCATGAAAGAATGGAAGCAGATGGCGTTTGGCAAAGCTTTTGGCATGCTCGGTTCCGGTCGCGTTGTTGTTGAAGGTGAAAGTAGCTGCCGCGTTTGCCTCACTATCGCTACTGCTACCGCCGCCCTGGGACCCTCGGCGAGCTTGCCGTGTCTCCTTGCTGGCTTGGACACGAACCTCGATCAGTCTGCTGTCTGCCATTGCAATCGAAGAGGCTGCTAGTACATGCGAAAAGGTTGCCAGTGGCGCCTTATCTCTCATCCCAGTAATGATCAACACGTCCACATCTACAGCGTTGTCCACCACCTTTAGGAAATGCTCCTTTGGAAGGTCAGGTCGTTTCTTCACCTGTTCCTGGAAAAACTTGGTCAACGCTGGTCGATGCTCTTCCTTATAGGACCGGTCCGAAAGCAGACGATCAAGGTCAACACCGGTAGCATCAGCGTACTCTCGCTTAGTTTCATCGCTAATGCTGACAGCACGAGCTCGAAGGGCACTCATTGTAAGGGCGGAGGCCCAAATACTAGCGCAGTAGTCCTTTCCGGCGCAGCTTTCTCCCGTAACGAGAATGATGAGCTTCTGTTTCGGTGTCTCCAGAAAAGGACAGGCATATGCCAAAACATTGCCGGGGTCCAGGCGGTGTTTGAGCTCGGCAAGACGGCTCCGGTTCGGTCCAAAAGCCCAGGCTGTCAACGCCTTGTCTCTCGGGTCCGGTCCGAGGTCGGCTCCGTACACTCCGGCGCTCAGGGGCAACAACTTCTCGGCAACATCATAAACCCATTTCACAGCTTCTCGAGCAGTTTCGGTGCCATATTGATCGCGGGGCCAGACAGCAGTCACAACGCAGGCAAAGTCCCAGTCTCGGCAGCCGAAAGCAGTCGCATAGGCATCCACGTCGCCAACTGCTCCACTGCCATGAAGCAGGTGAAGATAACAGAGTGGCGATGGACGAGTCTCGACCACCTTCACCAGAATGCCAGCGATTCTCACATCTCTAATGCCCTTCAAGAAGAAGCATCGCTTGAACGAGGACGTCTTGCCGCCTCCATGTCCCCCGTGCATCTTGGACATGTACATCTCGGTGTTGAACAAGTCGACGCCATTGACGAACTTGGCATCCATTTCCTGTCCGAGTAAATGGCTGAGCGATTCGGGGGATCCAAAGCCTAGCACAGGCATGGCAACCCCAAACATGGTCACTCCAAGACGAAGTTGGTTATTCTGGTGGAAGATATACCCATCGATTGAACAGTTCCGAGGGAGCGATTTGGCAATCATGTCGAAAGTCTTGAGGTTGAGCCGCGCCAAGAAGTTTTGTCCCAGGGGAAGAATCCAGTTTCGGACAAAATACATCGAAGCCTCGTGCGCCTTGAACGTAACGCTGATGACAATGCCAAAGTTGGTTCCAGCGCCTTTCAATGCCCACAACAGATCGTCTTCGCCCTCGGGGCGCACAGCATCGGCGGGTTGGTACTGGCTTGGGACATTACCGATACAGAGCACCTTTCCAGAGTCGACGCTGACCATGACCGCACCGATGATGGCATCACACGTGAGACCGTGAAGTCTAGCCAGGTGCCCGATACCGCCCTGTAGCCAGAGCCCTGCACCGACACTTGGCCGGGAACCCAGGGGTACTGTCAGACCCTCCTTCATGGTCTCTTGGATGATGTATTCTGTCTTGCATCCAGCTTCAGCGACGACCAAGGAGCCGAAACCTCTCTTTCCTTTGAGGACGTGTACTTTGTCGAAGGCGCTCATGTCAACCGAGACGACGTTGGGCTGGAGACAGTGGCCGCTGTGGCCTCCACCGATGACAGCTAGGCCGACTTTGTGCTCCCGAGCCCATTCAACACACTGTTGGACGTGCTGGATCTTTGTTGGTCTCATAATCGTGGCCGGCTGGTGGACGTTGGCCTCTCTGTTCTTGACTGTCTTGTCCTTTATCGATGAGACCATGGCCATCAGCTTTGGCAGCGCAGTGGCATGCTTGTTGAAGGTCACCATGATCTCGGGTGAAGTGAACGACAGGTAGGCTCCCTCACGACGGCCCAAATCGCGGCATATTTTGCGCCATTCGTGTCGAAGAGCGGGGACATGGTGAATGTCAAATCCAGCGATGAAGGGAGCAAAGATGTCTAGCGATATGTAGACATCTTCCACTCGAGTGACTCCAGTAGGAAAAGAAGCTGTCTGTTGGCAAACCAAGCCATCAAAGTCCAGATTTTCGCGATGGAAAACCACCACTAACCCTCCGTCCGCAAGTATTTCTAGCGCCCGTTGAATGTAGGTGCTCTTGGGGGTCATGCCATACATGCTGTGGCAGAATACAATGAGATCGAACTTTCCGGCACCATGAATTCGGCTGTTCAGATCAAAGCGGATTGAATGAATGTCAGGGCTGCCCATATGGGGCAGAGGTGATTCGGTAAACCAGTCTTCCAGCTGGGTAACAAACAGCTGGTTGGGCTTGAATGCAGAGTATCTCCCACTCTTCTTGCGCAAGTAGTCAGGCAGGTATCCAAGGACGCTCTTGGGGCCGGGGCCGATTTCGAGGACTGAGATGGGGGAATCTGAGTTGGCGAGAGGAGCTAGCTGAGCCAGCTGAGGGACGATAAAGTCTTGGTAGACGGTTGAGCCTCGAGCCAAGATGCTGAAGCCATGGAAGTACTGAGAGTCGGATAGTCGTTGAGTAGTTGACGATGTTGCGGTTGCTTTCTCCCGAAGGGCCTGCTTGAGGGAGTCGAGAGTCGCCATGTTGGCTCAGGATCGCCAGAGCTCTGTATGAACATGTATGAGCAAGAGGAAAAATCCTGTCAACTTCCCGCGTTGGAGCTCCTTTTATAGACGGTCATATGCCTTGTGTAACTAACAGCAACAATGATCCGGGAGGCCCACCAAGGCGAGATTGTTGAGTATCGTGTTTGTGATTGAACAGAGTGTCCGTGTTTGTCTTCACCTTTCTCTTCTCAATCAGAATACCCTCTACTACCATGCAATCACGTTCGCCATCTATTATTGGGCAGAGGTGCCAGGTAGCGAAAGCCATTCCGATTAAGAAGATGAAGATGGGCGTGAGGTAGAAGCCAGAGGAGGAAGGCAGCGTATTTAGCCCCCCTTGGGAATCAGACAGGTGGCGTCTCGCTGAGGGCCCTTTTTGGTAGCAGCCATAGAAGGTTCATCATATCTGGGCAGCGGCCTCTCTGAGAACAGAGTCATCGTCAACAAGTGAATGTGTCGTCGAACGCCTGTTGCATTGTTCAGCAGCAAACTTCAGTACGCGTAATCGCAATGGCATACAGGATCAAATTTTACAGCTAGCTTGACTCACAGTATTGACTACTTAGTCACGGAGTATGATGGGCGTTTGATAGGCGTTTGATCAACGCTTGAAACGTATTTGGTGAGCCCTGGTAAACTCAATCCTTTTGTTTAGTTGGCATATGTTTGGACGCTCTCTATTGGCTCTCAATTTCGACGGCAGCAACCATCAATTTCCTCACACTGTCACACATGGTCTAGAACAAAGCTTGCGTCTGCCTCTACTCACAGGCTCCGTGACCCCTCACTTGGCTTAAGCCACCACGAAAGCTCCCGATCTCTTATTGAGTCGGTTCCAGCCGTTCTTCAGGCTGACTCTGTACAGCCATTCTCATTGCAGTGGGCTGAGCATGTGAAATCAATTGGTGGCGGGCGCCAAATCTTATTGTTACTGCAAGGTTTGTCCCATCCCATCTGCTTGGGCTTATTGGTTGCCTCACCGGGTAACCCGGATCTTCCGGATAACTCGGATACGGAGTGGAGATACGTCACAACCTTGTTTGCCAATATCAACTTCTAGACCCTTGTCTCCGCCTTTTTTCCATCTTTGTTCGTCATTGTAGCAATTGACCAGCAAACATGGCGGGTATCTCGGGAGATGGACTCATTTTCAAGCGAAGACGCGTGGCACAGGCTTGCCAAACGTGTCGAGCAATGAAATCCAAGGCAAGTCTTACGCGAGCAACCCAGACAGTAGCTGACCTGTTAGTGTGATGGAAAGAGACCCGAATGTGGCCGGTGTTTGGGCTATGGCTTCACGTGTTCCTACACCAAGGGCAGGTCTTGGAGTCCAAGTTCCACCGAGAAGCGCGATGCTCTTAACCTCGATGTTGAAGAGCTTCGAGATACCATCGATCACTACGAGGGACTTGTCGAAAGACTTCTTTCCGATTCCCCTCAGAAAGAATGCCACATCAAAGAGTCTCGAGATCTCAAAGAGCGTGCAAAGCGGGCTCTAGATGGATTCACACAAGACACCGATGCCGGTCCTTCCACCCAACCCTCAGACCCCAACCAGCATCGGTATCTTGGAGAAGTGAGCGACGTTCATTTCTTTAACCTAGTCAAGCGCTTCTTGCAGACAAACACCAGTGTCGAGCAAGACTTTGACAGTTACGAGCAAGAGGGTGAAGTATCGGTTGGCAAGAGTAGACCGACTGCTTTGCCAGAGCCAGATGAGGCGAGAAGACTCTGCGAGGTTTACTTTGAGACGATCCATCTGGCGTATCCCTTTATTCCCAAGTCTATGTTTATGGAGACGTGGGGTGGGTTTCAAGGGCCCCTAAGTGAGACGCATCACAATTCCACAGACTTGGCCATTCTATGTGAGTATCTATTCTCATATCCCGAACCCACTAACTTTTCAGACGTGATTTGTGCCATTGGGTCCTATTATAACTCGTTTCCGGGCCGAGACCCAAGCACAAGCCACGAACACCATTTTCGATGCGCCGTCGTTCACTCTGGGAAGCATCATTCGATCAACCAAGTCACGTTGCTTCTTGTGCAGTGCTTCTATTTCCTTGCTATTTGCAAGACAGACAGGTCAGTTCTTTGTCAGTAGTCAGACATGTCTAACGGCTGTAGCTGCTGGATTGCATTGGGTCAGGCAGTCCGCATAGCCCAGAGTATTGGGCTGCATGTTGAGTCCGAGACTTCCAAGCCGCGCGGAGCAGTCGAATTGGAAAGACGACGGAGAATTTGGTACTCCATCTACGTTCTTGACCGTCTGCTCTCTCTCCAGCTTGGGCGTCCACCGGCTATACACGACGAGGACTGCAGCGTGCCCATGCCGTCTCGACGAGGGGACAACGACATTGACTGGACTTCGAATACCATTGAGCCTGTTGAAGGGCCGTCGACTGGTGACTACTTTGTTGCAGTCATCGAGTTTTCTCGTATTCTTGGCCGTGTACTGAGCGACATCTACGGACCGGCGCACGAGAGGCCGACAGCTGAGATGATGATATGTACACAGGTTCTAGACCGACAGCTCGTCGAGTGGAAGATGAATCTTCCTCGAAAGCTTCGATTTGATCTTGGACATGCATTTGATCCCAGTGTTGCGTTCAGGCGACAGGTAAGTCAAGATCCCTGCCTTCTACACTCGCTAACACACCCAGCGAAACATGCTCGCCATTAAATATCACCATCTTCGTGCACTCATCCACCGACCATACCTCTGCTACCCTCTCTTAAGACGACTGGACGACTCCTATGTGGCACTGGACTGGCCGCTATTGACTCTTTTTGAAAAGACATGCGCCAGCGAAGCAAGAGAAACAGCACGTCTTTTGCATCACGTATCTGACGAAAAGGACTTGGTCCACGAGTTTCCTTGGTGGCAGATGATTTCCTGTCTGATATGTGCTGGCTCTATTCTGCTTGTCTCGAGCATCTTTGTCCAGCCCCCCATCGACGACCACAGCGTGTTTGACAGTGAAGGTCTACGAGACGATGCTGAAACTTGTCTCAAGATGTTTGAAGCACTCAGCGTCAACTCCAAGAGTGCAAGCGTAGCGAGGGATATGATCAAGGGGTTGAAGCAATGTGGCTTTGAATGGAAGAGTGAGTACTCCAGACCAGTCAGTTCCTTACTAACACATCCAAGAACAGAGCAAGCAACTCCAGCCGGAGATCTCACAAGCTTTGCAGTCTAATGCGATCCAATTGCCCACGCAGATGCCAGCCCTGGAATTCGTCGGTTTAGAGGGAGACTTGGCACTGGAACAAACGCCAACACCACAAAACTGGCCAGCCGAGATTATTGATTCCATGGCTTGGTCTTCGCAGTTCTTTGGGGCGACACAAGGAGAGGGGACCTGAGATGTGTATGGTAAACTTTTCAAATTATATTCACTCCCCTTGACCTTGAATTCATCCAGCCAGATGATTCAAACACATGATGCATTTTCGTTTCTTAATCAGAGCTCAATAAGCAGTTGTCTATCACGCCAATTAGGAACAGGCCAGATAGAAGCAAGCTGTGCGAATCTTAGCCAAGCTGTCGTAGACTCAGAGACCCCCGAAAGTGTTCCTAAACATTACAGGAATGATCCCCATGAACTTGTTTCAATCAGCACAACTGGACCAATATGAGTGCTATACTAGCTCCAAGGTAGTCTAGAATATCAGATGATCGGTCATTCGCCCCTGAAGGTCCAGCGGCAATTAATCATTGCCTGGCCCATCTCATACCCAACATTGGTGACTTTGTACCCTTTACAGCAATGGCTCGTCCTCTCCATTAGGTCGGTTTTTGAGGTCTCAAGCGATAATCACTGCTCCAAAACTGATAAGCTGAGACAGTGATTTGTGACATGAACTGAAGCCAGTGACGTTCCATTCGGTAAATTTGGTTATGGCACAGGAGTAACCTTAATCTCACTCGTAAGGTGCCAAATACGGAAACTAAATTGCGTGGTCGGTGCAGAAAAGTGTAACCCAAAGGATCGCGAACCCCTGTCGTGCTCCGTTGACTAATCACTTCTTACTTTCGCTTCTTCCGCAGCTTACGGTCTGTCATCTTTCAAAATCCCTCATCACAATCATCAAGATGTTCAAACGGCTTCTTCTAGGCTCGGTGCTGATCGCAGCATTGGCCCTGCTCTTTGCTCAGGACTCCCCGCAGCGTCCCACACCCATTCAAGGCCGGAACAAGACGGCTCTGTTTCTGGTCAACGAGGAACATGGCCTATCCAACGTGCACATCGCTACAGCGTCAGCATTGCTCGAGAAACACCCGGATATCGAGGTCCATTTTGCCTCCTTCTCCAAGATTGCGAGCAAGCTAGAGAGGATCTCGCATTTTGCACGAAAACACAATCCCGAGTCTCGGGGTGTCGTGTTTCACCAGCTTAGTGGGCCCTCGTACGCCGACTCGATACAGGATGTGGGCAAGTCACTTGACAACATCCCTCACCCACCAGGTATTGCTGGCATTGATCATCTATGCGAGGATATGCAGTTATGGATCTCTCCGTGGTCGGCCGAGGACCATTTCTCTCTCTATCAAGAGCTACAAGCCATCATTGACGACGTTGACCCTGCGGTTGTCGTCCTGGATACATTGTTCCGCCCCGGCATAGATGCGACTCGTGACAAGAACCGTCTGCACGCCATTATCAGTCCCAACTCCGTTATTGATAACTTTCTGGGGGATCAGCCTTACGGAAGCATGTTTTGGAAATATCCAGCGTGAGTATCACTCACATTGTCCAGTTTGTCTACTAACTGTTGCAGCATGTCATCAGGCTTTGATTTCCCTGTGCCTTGGGGGAATCTTGCTGAGAACATCTACCTCAACGTGAGATTCATCTACAGCGTCGTCATGACTCCTAGTCTCAGCGCCAAGCGCAAGATTCTCCGAGAAAAAGGTCTCAAGGATCCCATCAACTTCTTTTCTATTTATCGACAGGATGCACCTTGGATCAGCATGACGGCAGAGGGCGCTACTATCCCGGTCGATTATATCCCGCCCAATGTCACTCTTGCCGGACCAATCGTAGTTTCAGCTGCCCCAGCCGAGGAGCAAGACCCCAAGTTGGTCGAGTGGCTGAAGAAGGCACCAACCTTATTGGTCAACCTAGGAAGCTCAGTTTCTGTAAGTATATCCCCCACGAGCAGGCTGTTCTAACAGAAGCAGTGGTCAGAAACACAGGCTTCCATAATGGGACAAGCCCTCACAACTCTGCTCGACAAGACCGACGTGCAGGTGCTGTGGAAGTTTAACAAGCACGGAAATTACTCAGATGACATCTTTACTCCATTGAAGCCCCATCTTGACAGTGGTCGACTAAAGATGGAAAAGTGGCTCACTGTTGATCCAACCTCTCTTCTTTCTTCAGGATACATTGCGGCCTCGGTTCACCATGGAGGAGCCAACTGCTACAACGAAGCCATCTAGTATGTCTAAGCCCCCAGTAGCAACGTGTGCTAACCCCCGCAGTGCTGGAGTTCCTCACATCATCATTCCCCTGTGGGCTGACCTATACGGATACGCTGCCCTAGCCGAGAACATTGGGATTGGAGTCTGGGCATGCCGAGGTACCAACCCCGACTGGACTGTCGATCATCTAAGCCAGTCCCTACTCAAGGTGCTCGACGGCGGAGAAGCAAGCTTATCTATGCGGGAAAAGGCCAAGAAGCTAGCCGAGAAGATCCATGCCAGTGGAGAGGGACGAGAAATTGCTGCCAAGAAGGTAGCCGAGTTGGCCTACGTTGCGAGTCATGAGGCTTGAGTGCGGAGCATTCATTCGTATAGATCATTATAGAGGCCTAATGGCCGGGCAACCTTATCTAACTCGTTCCGCGACTACATCTGCCAAGCCATTCCCCGGTTCGTCGATCCTCCATACGCCTTTAGTTTGTTCGGCTAGTAGTTGCCAATTTGTGCCCTTTGCCAGACGGTGAAAGACGTGATGCTCGTCTCCGGGGATGCTGCTGAAGAGCAAAGGTTTCCACGTCTTTCCTTGTCTCTGCTCCTCTCTTCTCTTTTGTCGTTGCGCTTCCTCAATGTCATTCTTTGCTGCAGACGCTGCTCGATAGTTTCCTCTTTCAAGCGCCGAAATGACGTCTTTCCATGCGTTTCGAGATTCTCGACGGTCCTGTTCCTCGAGAGGATCAATGCTGATCGGTACTGGGACCGTCGAGGCGTCATATGTTTCCAAAAGCTTCCCATCGCCATCTGTTATCTTCCAGCCGTCGCTCCAGATTCCTGACAACTTGAAACATGACTTTTTAGGCTTGTCTTTGTGATAAACTCGTGCCTCGAAGTAGTTTCTCTTTCCCCGAAAGAAACCTGTCCCAGAAAAGTTGATTTCTGACACGTATCCAGAACTCGAGACGATGCTATATGTGCCGATGATTTCGGGATAAAGACAGGCAGACAGAAAGCCGCGGACAAGTACGTTTGGCAGTGGTACCAAGTAGTCCTCGTCGAATTTGTCAATGTGGATTATCGCGTGGCCAATCTGACGGATATTAATGTTGCCATTGAACGTCATTTCCACCCTTCCGTAGCCATCTGCTCTTATGCCATGCTCCTTGCTGGCAATATGCATTGCAGTGATGGGTGGATGATGGCTGACCTGCTCGACAACCAGTCTAGTCGTGCTATCTGAGTCGGTCCATGACGCAAGAAATAATTCTCCAAGGAATGCATTCAGGGGCTTCTTGATGCTAACGTTTGGGGCACCCCCGACATAGAGTTGATTTCGCAGACCAGCCAGGAACATTTGCAGTATTGATAGACTGCGCCTAGCTGGGTCTGACTCGACTGCAGCAGCTGTAAATATTGATGGGCGTTGAGCCCAGCTGCCGGGGTTCTCGACAACTGAAGAGGGGGCCAAGAAGAAAGGCGGAGCAGTGACATTGGCAAGATCGAGATCTGATTTGAGGGTTGATAAGAACTAATTTGTTAGTTGGGCCGTGCAACTGGACATGGATCTCACCTTGACGAGGTCAATAAACCGAGAGGATATTGACCTGTCTGCCTCGTGGATTTTTCTCTTGGTCTTTGGTAACGGCTCCATCTTTGGATGTTTGTCTACTGAAATTATTTGCCCAAGTCAACGCTTTTATCTGATTCTCGACACGGAGGCTTCAACGTTTCGACTACACAGCCACGAGACCCTAGTCAAACCGCCGGTGCAACGTTCTACCGCCAGCCTATCGAATGAAGCTGCCGGGATGTCTATTGGCCCGGGACGGATATATGGACCCTCGGGAAGTTGAGAAGCCGACAGCTAAAACCGGATGAGAACTAGCCGGGTCGACGCGTCAGCCTGAGTGGTGGATTTGGTTTCAGCAAAATTCGGCTTGCATGAGCTTTCACATGTCAATTGTTTTCTCTTTTCACGGTGACAAGTCAGACTGGCCTCAATTTCAGTATTTGATAAATAGATGGCCTTATCTCGAATGATTTTTGTGATTTCTTTGCTTGCTCGATTCTTGTGCCCTTAGGCCTCAAGGGCCTCAAGGACCCATTGTTGGGCTTTAAATAATGTCCAGACCATTCCAGGCCAGTGATGTCCAGGTTGATAAATGACAGAAACTTGATAGGTGGCCAGAAGCTTTCAGCTTGATTGTCCAGCCAGCGTTTCTAGTCAGCTGACGAAAAGACGGTCAACAATCGTCAATGGATAAGAACAGCGAACCACAATGCATACATTCAGCACCTGTTCCTTACAATGACCATTCGAGAGCTCCTGTCTCAAGCCACCTTCTTATATCAACGCATGTACCGGTATGGTAAGAGAGGGCATCCAGCCAACAGTGAGACCCGTCGCTCAGTGACATTCGAGACTAACCTAGACCAGGCGAACTGTGAGGTGGAATAAAATTTTAATAGAAGTGGGCACCTTGTTGGCTCGGCAATTGACACTCCACATCTCCTCCGAATCCTCCGTCCTCCGTCTCTCCATCTCCATCTCCATCTCCTCCATCTCTCCACATCCTCCACCTCCACGATCCTTGATCGCATCCCAGACCAGATTCGGCAACTGAACAGATTACTCAACTCACAGCCGAGACTCTTTCCGTCCGTGGAACCCGAATTGCGCGTCATACGGATACCAGCACACCCCCTCAGGCAGTGACTCGAACTCCAGATGACGTTATCACGCCCGCAGTGGTACTACGAGTGATAGACAAACGCACATGGGGATAGACCCTCGGTGATTGGGTCTCCTGGCGGTCAAGATAAGCTTAATCATTGCTCTTGTCAACTGTCTAAGACGACGCGTGTGATTCAATCTCTCCTTAACACAACCACCTCAACCAATTTCAACCAATACTGACGCTATCAGTGTCTATCCGGCGATCGACAATTCTACAGACTATTACGAGTCTTGGCTGGGGAATTCCCCGTGAAATAATGGATCCACGACGATCGCGATAAGACTGGGGTTGTTGATGGCAAGAATCGACTATCCGCAGAATGACGTAGAGCTTGCGAATTTGCAAGAATTTGACCGAAACACTCCGTGAAGCTGTCAGTGATACAGCCATTAAGGTTGTAAATAGGCTTAACTCGAGGTCCACCGTCCAACCGTCGCTTGGCGGAGGATGCAGCCAGCCTGGAACTTCCGTGTCTGTATCTGTGATCCTTTGCTTCAACCAATGACGCGTCAGGTTGTACATTCCTGCGAGCAGAGCTTGGCGATAAGAGTTGATTCAACATTCACAGTCAAGCCAAGACGAGGTGAAACAGGACGCGGTGAGTCGTAATCGAGGGGCTTAGCAGAAGGTTCGAGTCAGTGGCCAGTAGCAGACGGCGTGTATAAGGCTACAGATCACTCAGCTTGTGGGCGGCCAAGTACCGAGATCCACCTGCGGGCGAGGCTTGAGTCTTGGCTGGCCAGCGAGATACCGGTAGTGTACAGACTATGCATGTTTGTGCACTCTCCGTCTCACTGCAAACACAGTCACAAACCGTCTCTTGGCGGCGGCCTCCGGATAGGAGAGCATCCCTGTCCTACCACATGCCGCATGCAGGGAAGCCGACAGGTCGGGAGTGCACAATTGTGCCCAACGGCCCGTGTAGCCATGCCATGGTTCGATTAGTAGTGTTTTATTCAGGGTACAGAATTTTCTGTCGTTTTAACAAGCCTATAAAACGTCCATGCACTTGACCCATGGGCATGGTTTAATTACCGGGCTTAACCGAACGCCTGGGACGACTCCTTAACGGATCTGACCAGAGCCCTCGGCCGAGATTCGACAGGGGATAACCTCTTCCCCGGCTTGGCACGGCACGCATCTGGTCTCCCGTGCGTCTCACCCTCTCTCACTGCCTCAACAGGTACGACTGCCAATATCGCCTCTTATCTTGGCGCAAGGGCACCCCCCGGCAGTCATCCTTGGCGCAAACAAATCTTAGCGGCGCTGCGAGATTGACTGGTGCCCGATCTCTCGTGCAACCACACAATCTCAGATCTCAGACCTCCTGGAGCCCAGGCACGAGGCCAATCACAACCTTGCTGGCCCCTCGTGGTCGAAGCCCGATGGAATCTCAACTACCATTGCCCAACTCACCCCGGCACAAAAAGCACAGAGCCTCATTTACGGGCGGGAACCTCTTCCGGCTGCGGTGAGCTGCCGGGGCCGAGCCGGGGCCGAGCCGGGATGCAAGAGCTCACCGTGGTCAGTCTGAACAATCAAGACACACAATCAGCCCCAAGTTCCACTTCTCCCTGAGCCCAAGGACGAAACTGCAAGGGTGATCGTCGCCTTGGGCTCCTGGCGACGACATATGCTCCCGGCAATTGCGTGTCGTCTGGCGGGGGTCCTGTACGCCCATGGCACAAGGGATTCACTGTAGCTTCTCTGCATTGCCCCATGTCTTTCATCTCGCCAACTATTTAGATCTAGGGATGCGCCCTATGCGGTCCAGACCATCCAGACCCAGACTCATCATCGACAAACATGGCTTCCCTATTCACACGAGAGGCTCCCAACCAGGAGTTGTGCGAGAGATATGCTCAGTTCGCCTCGCACATGGTAAGATGGCAGTTCAAGATTATCTACTGGGTCATGTTTGTGTCCAATCTTTTGGTGTTGTTTGTGGCATCTTGGACCTACATCAGGTATGTTTGGTGTTTGATTCTTTGTATCTTTCTAACAAGTAGCAGAGGCCAAGCCGCTCTCGAAAAGCTTGCCCACAACCCCGGACTTCGATCGAAACGTCTACGACAATCCATCTTTATGTGTCTTGGCTGTGTCTCGGTCTCGACCGTCATCGTCGTCATGGAAGCCTACTCCATCCTGGCTCTCCAGTTCTGTGATGGAGAAGATCTCATCTCCCTCTACTGGTCCACCTGGACAATGATCCAGGTTGGATCTCTTATCGCCATGATGGGCATCATCCTTGCGCTTGCGCACTCGCTTAGAGGCCGACGCCATCCGTAAGTCCTTGAGCCCTCCTTGACGTCCCTAGACTGACCCAGCCATCCAGACCATGGGCTCTTGCTCTAGGTACTCCGGTGCTTGTCATCGCCGGTGTCCTCCACCTGTTCCACGATTGCACCAAGAAGCGTGTTAAGAAGAAGCTTCAGCGCAACAAGATGGACTTTGACATTGGTCCTCCCATGAGTCAAGCGTAAGCACCCTGTTTTCCGTATGAAGCTTCAACTAACACAGACAGTAACACCATCTCGGTCAACCCCGATGAAGAGTCTGACTCGGACAACGACTACAAGGGAGAAGTGGTTGGGCTCACGTTTGACGGTGGCCCAATCATCCGCTTCATCAACTCTGTTCCCGAGACTCTCCCAGAGCACGCACAACTGCTTGGCTACTGTGCCGAGAAGCGACCCATCATCATCTGCAAGCGAGAGTCTGTGCAGTTCTTGATGGACTCTCCTGCTACAGTTGCACCTTCGGTCGCCCCGAGCTGCCGAAAGGAAGCCCCCTAGAAGCCCTCAGCGTCAGACAGATTGACAGAACACTACTACACAACTACCGACTCGTGGCGTTACCACAGCACAAGCCCAGACTGAGAGAGGATCCGAGTTTACCTCGTTGCACCTCGTGCTCGTCAGGCCGACTACAGACAGTCACGACGAGCACAACGTCGCGACGTGACCAAGCCGAGCCCACCAAGGCGTACAGCCAAGGCTGGAGAGGCCGGTGGCACTCTGCATTTCTTCTAACTGTTCACATGTATTTTGTATCGCCCACGGGCACTCGTCAGATGGACAATTTCCTTGGTCAGCGCTTTCCTTCTCTTCATTTTTGTATTCTTTCATCTCTTTGGTTGGGGGCATCACTGGCATGGCGGCGGATGGGCATGGAGCCCTGGATGGAGGCGGCTCGCTCCGAGGTCGGGCAGGCTTGGGACTGGTCGGTACGGAAAAGTGCTTTTAGATAGATACCCATAGTATACCCTAGTAAATAATTGCTTGCGACAGGCTGAGCTTTGAGGCTGATGTGAAGCACGACATCGGTGATACCGTCAGCTATGACATTAGGTGAGCTTATGCAGCGAGATGAGCTTATGGGATGCTCTATGCAGATAAGCAAGTGTAACTCTATCCCTAGTCAATAAGATAACCAGTAATCCATGCAAGAGTTCGTGGCATAAACGACATGAAGCGATGATAATGCATGCATATTGAAGCAGTTTTATGCATACTGTATGCATACACTGTGGACCGTACCTGCATCCACTATGACACCGTCAGTTACCCCTCCCCCTCACTCCGAATTCGCACCGTACTCCGATCGGCCAATCCATCCCGAGGCTTAGTAAAGAAGTAGCTTTCTAATCAACACCATCAGATCTCGACTCACTATCACGACTCTGCCGTCTATCTGCCTTAAACATCATCATGAGCCTCGACAAGGTCAAGAACATCGTCCTGGTGCGTCTCTTTACCCTGTATCACCACCTCGCTGACTGGTTAGGTCCTCTCGGGCAAGGGCGGAGTCGGCAAGTCTTCTGTCACTACCCAACTCGCTCTATCTCTCGCTTCTTCTGGTCACTCTGTCGGTATCCTCGATGTTGATCTCACAGGCCCGTCCATTCCCCGCATGCTCTCCATCGAAGCATCCAAGGTCACTCAGGTCCCGGGTGGATGGGCTCCGGTGCTCGTGCACGAAGCAGACGAGGCTAAAGGTCTAGGCAGTCTCCATGCCATGAGTCTAGGGTTTCTCCTCCCAAAGAGGGGCGATGCCGTTGTCTGGAGAGGCCCCAAGAAGACAGCCATGATCCGACAATTCCTCAAGGACGTGCTCTGGGACGAGACAGACTACCTACTGATTGACACGCCGCCCGGAACAAGCGACGAACACATTTCGCTAGCCGAGACACTGCAGAGAGATGCCAGACCAGGACAGGTCGCAGGCGCAGTCGTCGTCACAACCCCCCAGGCCGTTGCTACAGCAGACGTTCGCAAGGAACTCAACTTTTGCACCAAGACAGGCATCCGTGTCCTGGGAGTCGTCGAGAACATGAGCGGCTACGTCTGCCCACACTGCTCGGAATGCACCGACATCTTTGGATCGGGAGGAGGAAAATCCATGGCCGAAGAGTTCAACGTTCCATTCCTGGGATCAGTACCCATGGACGCTCAGTTCATCACGCTCGTCGAGGAGGGAAGACGGCCAACATATCCCTCAGGGACCACGGTCAACGGAAAAGACTTGTCGGCTCCCCCGGGGGAAGAGGAGAGCTTGGTTGATAAATACCGGGATTGCTCACTGTTCCATGTTTTCGAAGCAATCACTGACAAGGTGAGGGCCAATGCCAGCAACGCGCAGACCTGAGCTGGATCCCATGTGTCATGCCCTAGCAGCCAAGCAACGGATGGCCTGGTGGTCCACAACTACGCCCCTTTCTCGGGCCGTCGCCAGTTTTGCACCACGCTCTGCATCTTGTCACGCCAGGTCAGCAATATTACGGGTCAGCAAGCGAGTCGGACACATCAAGGGGTCATAGGCAGCGTTCCGGGCTCTTGCATGCGCGACATTTGCTCCAATGGAGACGGCAGACACGAGTTCGTTGTACCTCTCTGCTGGAACCCGGCGTCAGGTACAAGCCGAAGGGCGGCAGCGTCACTGAGACGGCAAACGAGGCCCAGGCCAATAGAGACGGTACCTGAAATAGAGATGACGAAATAAATTGTGGCCAAATGCAAGGATTTGGCCCTGCCCCACAGATTTTGCAAGAGAAGCCAGTGGAAGCCCAGCCCTGGACGAAAAGAGACCAGTGTGGGTGAGCAAGGTTGAAAACCTGCGTTGGGCATCACCAGACAACAGCCAGTAATGGTCAGGCCGGCAGCCATTCACTGCAGCATCCACTGAAAATGTCCAACCACGGCCACCAAACGAAGCCCCGGAACCCGGGGACTCCTCCCGGGGAACCTCCCGCAGCTGCTTCCAGGCGCCAGCTTACCGAGCCTTGACCCTGGCCACCTACGCACCGCCTCCCGGAGACCTTAGCACACCTTGAAATTTTGCTTCCTCACAAAACAACCCACCAACCCCTCGATCAAGACCCAAAATTCTCTCACCGACTTGGTACATCAAAACTCTGTCTTCCATCGAGATTTCGAGCTTGTCTCTGTCAACTTTGAACTCTCGTGCTCTCGTGGCAATTACTTGCACGTCAAGCAGCTCACTTGCACCTCACGCGACCGCTGTCTGCCTCCATCATCAACAACAACACTTCAATGTCGAATAAACGCATATAATCTTTCAGTCCAAAAGACACTCGACGGCCGTAATCGACCGTCATATAACTTCTCCGGTATTCTTCTCTGGGCTTCTATGCGGCCGACGGATCTTCTGCGCTTCCTCTTCTCGCGACCTTCCAAGTAGGTTCCCGTCATGTTCGTGATGAATGACTTGTCTCTAACGAACTTCCTCTCCAGGCCCCGATAGCACCCCTTACTACAGACATAGCAGTCGACAATCGTCGACATACCCAATAGCCCGATTCGATCCACCGAGTCGCCATCCCACACCTCTCACCATTCCGTCACAAGAGCGTTTCCACCACACCGTTTGCTTCCGCCCTCCTTAACGTCCCCTCGAGAGACGTTAGCATACCCATAACTCAACCGATTGCTGCTGGCTCCGCCAGCATCTGACAAGTCCCCGTACCTGTGGGCCTACTCTCTCAAACAGACGCCGCATAGTCTGTTTGAGCGGCAGCTAGTGCTCCGCGGACTCTGCCATCTGGGCAAAGAACAATCGGTATCCTTGAGTTCATCCAGTCCACAGGATGTTTCCCTCTTCGGTTCCCAACAACTGTACCTTCTCGCCGGCCTCGGCCACTCCCCATCTGACCATCAATCATGACGTGGCCGCCGACCTCGACTCGACCAACGCCTTCGAGGGTCCCGAGAAGCTTCTTGAAGTCTGGTTCGCCCCCGGCCCGACTTCTCTGCCCCCAACTGCTCCCGCCAATGGCCTAAAGGCTGTCCCTGCTGATACCTGGGTCCCAATGCTCGACATGGTCAACTGCAAGGTTCTCTCTGTGCTCGACTCGGACAACATGGATGCCTATCTTTTGTCTGAGTCCAGCATGTTTGTCTTTCCCCACAAGATCATCCTCAAGACATGCGGCACCACGACTCTTCTTCTGGGACTCCAGCGCATGCTTCACATTGCGGCCAAGTACGGGTTCCCGTTCCATAATGCCAGTTCTGTCAACGATATCCGTGCTGCTGCCACTCCCTACCGCGTCTTTTATAGTCGCAAGAACTTTTTGTTCCCCGAGAAGCAGCAGGGACCCCATCGCAGCTGGAAGCAGGAGGTCAAGTACCTTGACGACATGTTTGACGGTGGAAGTGCCTATATGGTGGGCAAAATGAACGGTGACCATTGGTACCTGTACCTCACATCTCCGAACCAGCAGGCCTTGACTCCTCCACGGACCCCCGAGTCCGAGGTCAATGGTCCTCTGGCCAAGATCCCCGTCGGGACATCGTTTGGTACTGGCCCCAGCGGTCATCACGACGAGACACTCGAAATCCTCATGACGGACCTCGATCCTGAGAATGCCAAGCAGTTTTACTTGTCGCACGCGAGTGCGGTCGCTAGCGACAAGTTGGCTGCAGAGGCCCAGGATGCCCGCAGACAGGCCATCAGCAGCCTAGGCGGGCTTGATCCAGTTGACGAAGTGGACGTCTTCTGCAACGGGGATGAGGATCCCATGCTCGACTCTACCGAGGCTCTGACGACCGAGGGCCACGCTCTGGGAACTGTCGTGTCGGAGAGCTGCGGCCTCTCCAGTGTCTACCCGACCACCGACTACCCTGATGCGCGTGTCGATGCCTACCTCTTCAGCCCTTGTGGTTTTTCTGCCAACGGAGTTGTTCCTCCTCAGGCTGAAGGGGCCAAGTCTGAGCATTACTTTACCGTCCACGTCACCCCTGAGCCTCACTGCTCGTTTGCCTCGTTCGAGACCAACGTCCCTGGTGGTCAGAGCGGACGAACCACGACCGAGATCATTGAGCAGGTTGTCAACATCTTCAAGCCTGGTCGCTTCAGCGTGACCCTGTTTGAGGCCAAGGCTCAGGCTCACAACCCCTACGGTATGGGTGACGATGACACCAAAGGATGGGCAGCCAACCGTCTGGTTGACCCTGTCCGGGGATACCGACGCATTGATCGTATTGTCCACGACTTTGAGGACTACGATCTTGTCTTTCGCTTCTATGAACGAGAAGGATGGGCCGGCACCAAGAATGCGCGAGTTGGCGAGCCTGCCAGCCCTACTCTCAAGTGAATGTTTGTTATTGTATTGTTTATAACCAACTTTATACGTCCCTTTATCGGCTTGGATTGGATTGGGCTTGGGTTGGACCTTGGATTGGACGAGATAGTATGAATGTATTGCTTTGACTGCGACTGAGCATCTAATTTGAGACATGTGAACGAATTGAATCAAGTGTGAATTGATGCAACCAAAAAAAAAAAAAAATAGAGGGATATAGCCCAATGTAGCTCATTTGAGGTCAAATTAATTGCATGATCTGTATTTTTAACTGTATTTTAACTCTCTGTATTTCTGATGCTATTTGTAATGCTTTTTATGATGATCCTCGCAACGCCTGACCGCTGGTCCGAGCTCAGCCTTGCACGTGACCACCGATCCAAGCCAAAATTTTCTTCAATCCTTCAGCCTGCCCCAGCAAACAGCAACAACAGCCAATTCACAACAACCGCCAAAATGCATCTCATGTACACCCTCGACGCCAACGGCAACCGCCTGTACACCCTCAAGAAGGTGGCCCACGGCCAGGTCACCAAGTCTGCGCACCCTGCGCGCTTCTCCCCCGACGACAAGTGGTCGCGACAGCGCGTCACCCTCAAGCGGCGATTCGAGCTTCTCCTGACCCAGCAGAGTGAGTGACATGGTGCAGTGTTTGGAGGAACGCAGCTAACTTGCTTCAGAGGAGGAATAGACATGACGGCATGGCGTTACGGTACGGCGTTTGGGACAAAAGTGCGAGTTGAGTGCGCCTCTAGACAACAATGGAGAGCGGCCGAGTCCTGCGATAGACGCGATCGAGTTATACTTGATTCATTCAATTCAATTCTAGTGCTTTCGCTTCGAGTTTACGTTGCGTCCTGCTCCCACGCGAATCTTGCCGTTCCCTCCAGATCTGTGCCCGCTCAGGAGGTCAGGGAGATAATCCTGGTCCATGATGTCCTTCTTTCGCTGGCGGCGCTGGTCATCCGACGCCCTTGTAAACTCCTTTTGATCCTCTGAAAGGATGAGATTGTTACCCCAGTTATTCTTTCCGCCTGCGTTCTTTGCCAGACGACCGTTTGCAGAGCCGTGGACGGGCTTGGGAACGCTGTAGACGTTGCCACGGTTGTTCCACTGAAAGTTCTTCTTGAGATGAATTGTAAAGTTGCCGTACTGATCTGTAGAGCAGCTAGCACGCATGAGGGTAGGCTGACCGCATGAGGGACAGAACTGGCGCGACATGTCCTTTGTGATCTTGAAGCAGCCGTGGCAGCGGAGGACCCAGTTCTTGAGGTGGGTGATGCGGGCGAGCGAGGGGGCGACGAGGTTGAGGCCCATGCGGAGGGCGACGTTTTGCATGGCGTAGTCGGAGGTGAGGACGGCGGCCTGGAGGGTCTTTTGGACGGGGGCAGAGGGGGCAGAGCCGGAGGAGGCGGCTTGGTGTTTCTTGAGGTTGGAGGGAGTGATCCAGCCGCCCTCGTCGTCGGAGGCGTCGTCTTCAGAAGGTTCTTGTGCGTCTTCGGTTGGCTTTTGCTCGGCTGTCTGTTGCTCGACTGGCTCGGGCTGCTTCTCGGTGTCTTGCTTCTCGGCCTCTGGTTGCTGCTCAGTCACTTCTGGCAGCTTCTCGACTTCCGGCTCGGTCGCAGACGTAGTCTCTGGCTTCTCAACCTCTGACTTTTCTTCGGTGGCCTCTGGTTGCTCGAGATTCAACTTTTCAACCTTGCTCTCCAGTGTCGCCTCAGACTCCTTCGCTTCTTCTCCCTCGGCCGGCTTGTTTGGCTTTCCATTTATACTCTTCTGTCCAGGCTCACTCCTCAACCTCCAGTCTCCTCCATTTCGCTCGACCTCCAGCTCATATCCTAGAGCCAACACCTCAATATCAGGCTTGCTGAGCACAGCCAAGTCTCCAGTTTTCCGCGCAAATTCACGAATGACCTTGACGCTCTCTGGCTTGGGCGATCGCAGGGTGACGAAAGGCAGCAGAGTCGTCTCTACCCGGGACCGTGTGGCGGCATCCTTGATCTCGGAGATGATGCAGGGGAGGGTGTAGAGCTGCTCGGCCTTGGCGCGGAGGGTATTTGCGGGAGGATCGTTCTTGATCAGGGGGCCTGTGTCGAGGACGAGGCTGTGGATCGGCTTGAGGTCTTCTGAGGAAGCCATGATGGATTTGATGGTGTTGCTGTTCCTCAAGGCAGCGTTTGGTGATATTTTTTGTGGTGACGCGGGGCAAACTTTTGCGATAAGATAAGATTAGATAAGAAATTTCTTTCCATTTTCATAATTCTCGCGTCTTATGGCACCTTGATAGACTCATAAATCATCATAAGCAATGACATAAAATACAGGGTCAACATTGCATCATCTAATCTCGCGATCCTCCCTGTCGCCCAAGCTACCGTCACAATTAATACGACAATAAGAGCGCCCATCACGTCAAATATCTTTGCATCTCACAATTCACAAGCCCAAAAACACGTTATCAATCAAGCTGGTGTGTGGGGCTTGGACCAGCTGAGCACAAGGGCGTTGACACTTGACCTAGAAAATTTGACAAGGGCGCCAACGACATGAAGGGCGTGCTCTCAGTGGATTAATAATGGACATTTCCCCCACGAGGTTCTCCAAGGGTTCATTTAGAGTAAGAGTCAACTGTGGCTTGCTCTATCCAGGTTCTATTCGTGCTAAGGTGACTCAGGTGTCAATGTCGCCCTTTGGCACTGCCGAAGTCGGATCGTGTAAGCGATGATCTGACAAATGCACTTGGACAAGCACGCTTGAGGCTGACGATGATGGAGGGAAGAGATAGTCAGAGGGGAATTGAGAGACATTCAGACGAACTGAATGAGAGGTAAATGTCCAAGAAGACATCAAGGCAATGTCTTGGGCCTCATCCGACTTTTACGTACAAATTAAGTAGCAGATCCACGCATCAACACAAGACCCGCCAAATATTTACAGTGGGACTGCGGAGGACTTGGAGAATTTGGGGTCAAAAACATGGTCTTTGATGCTATTTTCCCCGGACAAAAGCTACCAGTAAGCCGGGTTGACGGTGCTTACAGAGCTAGATCTCATCTGTAAGCCACGGTTCTAAATTTGCTGCGATTCGCTCCCGATGATGACTCCCGGGGTCGGATGCCACCATGCGCCCTACAACTTGTCAACCCGTGGGTCAACCATGCGATGGGTCGTGATGGGTCGCGTCACAACAGGGCGCACAAGTTGACAAGTCAAAGGGAGTATAAGACTGCTGTTGCTCGATTCTTGGTTCATTCTCCTGACCAAGTTCATTCATATCATACAAGTATCACAGAAGCATCATCGTCACCATGATCGCTGAAAAGTCCCTCCCGACCTTTGTCGAGACCCAGACAAAGCTGCCCATGACGCCGCCAGAGTATGACCACATTGGCATCCAGCGCGGCGGAACTTCTCACCCCTGGGGAATGGCTTCGAATGCCTTGGCCTCGATCCTGCGTGCCCGGTCCATCAAAAAGACCGAGGTCAACGTTTCTCTCAATGGCCACTTCAACTCCAAGGTCTACACCACCGACTCTGAGGTCTCTGGAAACGTCACCATCTCGCCCTCGAGGAACATGCAATTCGACAGAGTCGATATTTCTCTTGTCGGATCAGGAGAGACTCGCCGCGATGGTCCCGATATTACACACTTGACGACCCATCGGTTCCTCCGGCTAGAGATGCCCATCGACGATGACGAGTACCCAGCGAACCACGTCTTTGAGGCTGGCAAGGGTTACACTTTTGCCTTTAACTTTAACATCCCCGCCCACCTCACCTCGGAGGCGTGCATCCACAAGGTCGAGTCGGATCATGTCTGGGAGAAGCACATGTGTCTGCCGCCTACAGTTGGAGGCTGGGAGAAGGACGATCTGGCTCCGGACATGGCGCGCATCAGCTACAGCATCAGGGCCTGCGTTCTGAAAAAGTCCAAGCAGGGTCCTGTGGTTATTTCTGAGAGCTCTCATCCCATCAACGTGATGCCTTCGACTTTTGAGGAGCCGCCCCTGAGCATCACCAAGGGCGACGACTTGTACGCTCTGGAGAAGACAAAGAATGTCCGCAAGAACTTGTTTTCAGCTGTCCAAGGCCGCATCTCTGCTGTGGCTGCCGAGCCTGCCGCCATCCACCTTAGCAAGGAAGGCCACGAAGCTAGTCCATCTACGATTCCCGTCAGCCTCACATTTGAACCCTCTGCAGCCGATGTCATTCCCCCACAGTTCACTTCAGCCTCTATCAAGATCCAAGCGCACACCTGGTTCCGCGATCAACCAATGACCCGTCTACCAAACCTAGGCGGACAGACCGACAACTTTGCATATCCTGAATCGGTATCTCTGCGAAAGACAAAGCCCAGCGTAGAGTGGACGCAGAATGTCGACATGGAGCAGTCAGATAAGGGATCGCCAATCTTTCACACTGCAACCATTCAGGTTCCGTTTAAGCTGCCAACAGCTGACAAGATGTTTATCCCAACTTTTCACTCGTGCATTATCGCCAGAGTTTACACGGCCCGGCTGGTTCTGGAGGGAGACGTCAAGATGGAACTGACGGTTCCGGTGCAGGTGGTCATGGACTGAGTGATATTCTGATATTTGCAACACTTACAGGCGCTTGGGTTTGACTACTACAGAACGAGTTACGATGGATTTCAAGATACCAGGGAGTATTCATTCATAGAAAAGTTGATTGGTTTGTTATTAATAGTAATGAGATTATCTGTTACCCCAGATTTGTTGATCGCTGCATGAATCTAGGTGAATCTAGAGTGAGACTGTGAATAATGCCAAGTGAAAATGGGACTGAGTGGAGAGCTGCAGGGACGGTGTTGATGTCTATTTCAACCTCAGATGTGTAGGGCTGAGGTGAGCTTGGTGGTGGTGGTTGTAGCATTACATCAGCGAAAGAGGGATCATTTTACTGGAATGGGGGCATGGGAGGATGTGAATGGACGCTGTCATTGAAGGATCATCCATTGTAGTGAGCAATGAGAGCTTCAACAGGACTACCCGGTAGTAGGGAGTCAACGGGGCTTGTTTGTTCGACGGATGCGAATATTGACCGAGATGGAAGTTGAATGGGCTATTTGACGCTGAGCACATGTCAATAGAACGGGCATAAGTAACTTTGAGCATCCAAAAAGTTGCAAGTCAATCGGAGTGTAAAAGTGGCTATGCCAACACATGGGACGTTGAACCTGAAGTTTGGTCGCGATAACGCATCGGATAATTTTTATCGTTAACCTGGACCACGCTAGACGATAGAGAATAGACGAACTGAGCTATCCAGGTAGGCTATCCTGTGCCTATAGCCGTTGCACAGCCAATCGAGATCAACTCATCGCCAAGAATAATACTCTCACCGTGCTTGACCCTACACGTGCACGCAAGGTCGTCATGATCTCCGACGCTCGCCAAGAGATGCACTACCAGATTAGGCAGCTCACATGAGAGGGGAACCCAGCGACAAGCACGGAGCATGTGGAGATTTAGTAGTGGAAATGTAGATTGCAGGGACACATTGATTGGGCATCTACAACCGCTGCACATGACGACCAATGCTGGGATCCCTTGAACTTGAACAAGTCGGGGTCAGCCGTGTCTCGACTCATACAATTCCATTAGAAATTACATGGTATCACAGATCAATGGTGGGTGGGTAAACTCTACTCCACAGGCTCGGCTGGCCAATACGAGAGGCTTGACCAACTGGAAGCGTTTCGATGACGGATATCACAGGCAAGATAGGCCTGGGGCTCTCCACCAAGCAAAGATACGCAGTAGGGCCGGTCGCTGCGGATGCCGAACCACCGGCAGCCTCATACAGCCTGTATGCATGAGATGCTGCAGTGCGACGCCTTCTGGAAGCCTCGGTGCGCGACTAGCAGCACTTGCGGAACCGTAAACCCGGCTATTACCTTATGTTTATTGCGCGGGTCGAGGGAGCGAGTCACCACCAGAGGGACCCTTGCAAGACGCGCAGTTTACGCAAGTGGCTCAGGTAACCACTTTGCGCTGCGAATATGCTGCAAGCTGCAAGGTTTGAGGCATTTGAGAGCAGATTGGGCTGTCTAGGCTGTGCATCGTACCATCTGCCGGATCGTATCTTGCTGTCTGGCAGTAGTCACAGGACAGAGAACACTCGCCACCCAGTCCTTGAAGATCCTGCTCCGTCTGCTTACTGCTCTTTGCGCTAAAAGATAACCACTGACCCTGCTCAACCCCGTACCCACCCGCCCCCTGGCTAGTGCTGCTTCGAGAACAATTCGAGCCCTTGGCCGAAGAGAAACCAAGAGCATCGGGCAGTCCGGTGAAAATTTTCGGAGGGCAACAGTAGAGAGCGGTCGCAGGTCCGTCTTGGCTCTCTGAGAATCGGACGCACGTCGCCGGTTCTCCCGGTCATCCTCCGTGAACCCTCCGTCTTGGCCCCGAAATTCCTCACCAAATGCCGGACATGGTCCGCTCCGCATTCTCTCAGTTGCTCGTACGTAAAAGATCCAGTCGTCTCCTCAACCCAATCTCTCGTGTCTGCGGAGAATCTCAAGACAAGAGTATGGAGACCTGGGGACGAGGAACCCACCGTACGAGTCGTTCGTTTCCCCTATTTTGCCGCACAGCCGGACTTCCCCAGGCGTGCCCGTGGAGAGTGGTGAAGCCCCGTCCTCGGTGGTTTCGGTGACACATCGCAACGCGGCGGCAGCCAAGCAGAGGCCTCGTTGAGGCTCTGTGCTGGGAATGCCGGTACCGCATAACGTAACGCGAATCCAAGGCTCTAAATGGTGGTCCACCCGGACGTGCTTCGACTTCGGGCAACCACACAGATACGCCGGGATCCGGCACCGCGAGAGCATCAGTGTCGGACGAGGACGTCTGGGGTCTGGGGTATGTAAGCTTGAGGGGATTCATGAGGCAGGGATCTTCCCTTGTAGTCCGTCACAACTGCGGATTCCTCGACCCCGTCATCACCTTCTAGATTGTCAGTAGACTGTCAGCTCTTGGTGGACCATCTTGACCCACTGATGCTTTGCTTGTCGGCGTCACTCTCGGGTCCTTCTCTCGTTCTCTCTCCCAAACTCTCGCCTACATAACGCCTCTCTTCCCCCTCCTCTTTGCCATTGTCCATCCTCGCATCATTATCTTTATCCCCCTTCAACATGGCCGACCACATCAACCCCTCTGCCAACCAGGCGCAATCGGAGACCAAGCATGAGCCTGTCCCGGACATGTTTGACAACACCGCCATTGGCGAGATCTCCGAGTTTGAGGAGAGACGTGACATGGAGAAGCAAAAGGCTGCAGAGGGCAACGCCCACTTCCACCGTCTTGGATGGAAGCGTTTGACCGTTGTCCTCATCGTCGAGGCCATTGCTCTCGGATGTCTCAGTCTTCCCTCCGCCTTTGCCACCCTGGGTATGGTTGCTGGAACCATCCTCACTGTCGGTATTGGTCTGGTTGCCATCTACACCTCCTACGTCGTCGGTCAGGTCAAGCTGGCCTTCCCTGAAGTCTCTCACTATGCCGATGCTGGCAGGTTGATGATGGGCAAGTTTGGCTATGAGCTCGTTGGTGTCATGTTCTCCCTTCAGCTCATCTTCCTCGTCGGCTCTCACTGTCTCACCGGAACCATTGCCTTTCTTAACCTTTCCGACAATGGCGCCTGTTCTTTGGTGTTTGGTGTTGTGTCTGCCATTATCCTCCTCATCGTCGCTGTCCCTCCTTCTTTTGCAGAGGTTGCCATCCTTGGTTACATCGACTTTGTGTCCATCGCCATCGCTGTCGGCATCACCATCATCGCCACTGGCATCAAGGCTGGCGACTCTGACGGCGGTCTCTCGTCTGTCGCCTGGTCTGCCTGGCCCAAGGATGACCTGAGCTTCACCGAGGCCTTTATTGCCATCACCAACATTGTCTTTGCCTACTCCTTTGCTGTCTGCCAGTTCAGCTTTATGGATGAGATGCACACTCCCCGCGACTTTGTCAAGTCTATCTGGGCTCTCGGTCTCATTGAGATTGCCATCTACACCCTCACTGGTGCTCTCGTGTATGCCTTTGTCGGCCCCGAGGTCAAGTCGCCTGCTCTTCTGTCTGCTGGTGACCTCATCTCCAAGGTTGCTTTTGGTATCGCCCTCCCAGTCATCTTCATCTCTGGTTCCATCAACACCACGGTCGTCGCTCGTTACATCCACGGCCGCGTGTACAAGGACTCGGTCATCCGCTTCATCAACACCAAGATGGGCTGGATCACTTGGTTGGTTCTCATCACCATCGTCACCATCGTTGCTTGGGTCATTGCCGAGGCTATCCCCTTCTTCAACGATCTTCTGTCCATCTCGTCGTCGCTCTTCATCTCGGGCTTCACCTTTTACTTCCCTGCCATCATGTGGTTCATGCTCATCCGCAAGGGATCTTGGTACTCCAAGGCCAACCTTCCTCTGAGCATTGCCAACGGAGTAATTTTCCTCATTGGCATGATTGTTCTTGTCGGTGGCACCTATGCCAGCATTGACGACATTGTAAGTTCCTTGACTCACTCTGAATGACCCCGCTAACCGACCAGATCATCAAGTTCCGTAACGGCGATGTCCGGGGAGCTTTTACATGTGCTCCTCTTGCTTAAGCGACGATACCAATTTGTTTAGCGTACAATTGATGCATTTCCATTGACTTGGTCCAACTGTGACTGTTAACTCCGTGACCGGCTCGGCGTGTCCGTTGCCACTGATCTTGAACCCGCTCATGTGTCTTTACGTCATTTCAGCCACCCAATGACAAGCTTTGCCGACGTTGATCATTTAAATTGTCTCGCGATTGGAGCGGAGATTGTGATGCACAGTGGGTCACGGCATCTAAATGCAGGGGTGCAGGCGAGTAATGTCACGGCAGATGCAGCAATCTGTAACGCAGCAACGAGCATTCCGTAGCAGTAACATTGACAGTCTAGGCAGTTGACTCTACTCCTCGGTCCTGACAATACTTGGCCACTTCCTTCTTCAGCTGATCCTTCTTGGTAACCACATTGTCCATGATCTTCTTGACAAGGATAAAGTCTTCCTCAGACAAAGATCCACCTCCGTTCCACACCCCCTCCTCCAAGACTGCCCACAGGCCAGATCCCTTTGCAACCTCCTCCATCAGGTCCATGACGGCACCCAGCTGGTTGGGGAGCCAGGTGATGATTGGGCTTCCTCCAGTGGCTGTGGGATGAAGAGTATGCTTGATGATGTACTCGCGCGTAAACATCCAGTGCCTCCATCGGAAGCTTCGGACATGGTCTAGAACGCGAAGATACAAAACGACCAGACTCAAGTCTCCAGATTGGGTCATGAATCTGCGCACACCCAGCTCAGAGGCAGTCTCGCGGACGTACTTGAGGAATGCCCGGTGAGGCTTTGGGCGATACTCTCGGAACTCAATCAAGATGTCGGTAAGAGGGTTCTTGGGCATGGGGATCTCGCAGATGTGATCCAGTAGGGGAATGATGGCATCGTTGGCTCCAGACTCTCCACGGAAGAACTGAGGCTTGTTGTCATACTGCCCCTCGTAGATGACGCCCTTGGGGAACATGGACTGGTTGGTGATGCCGTAGATGAATGTTCGGTAGGTCATGTAGTCTTTGGGAAGAGACTGAGCCCACATGCCCTCCATGTTAGCCTCGATGATTTGCATGGCGTTGAGGATGAGTTCAAGACTGGCCTTGGCGGCGGCAATGGTTTTGGGGTCTTTGCTACCGTCCTTGGGCTCCTTCTCGACGGCCTCCAAGAGGTCGACAGCGCCTTCAATCAGTCCACCAGTCTGAGCAACCATGTGGATGTGAGTAAGGATGAAGCCAGCCTCTGAGGATTTGGGGTCAAGACCCTTCTCAAAGGCTCGAACAAGGCGTATGTTGTTGTAGTCGTCATGGCCCTGTTCAGGATGGACCAGCCAGTAGTTGTACAGGGCGTATGAAGCAGCATACGACATGAATGCGGGGATATCAAGACTGATTTGTTAGCCTGAATATTGACAAAGGATAAACAAAGGACACTCACATTTCAGCACACTTGACAAGAGGCCCAGCGATGCACTTGGGAAGCACCCTTCGCCCAAGACCATAACCATTGCTACGGTCAGCCGAGTATGTCTCCCAGCAAGGCTCAAGGAGGTATGATGAGGCGACAAAGCTGTAGTCGCGGAAAGCAGCAGTAATGGCAGCCATATCCCACTTGTCTGTGCCAGGAACGACCAGCTTGTCAATCTCGGCAGTCAGATCAGGGATAGCCCCGTTATCGATGAGAGGCCCAAGCTCAAAGGTGGCCAGCAACCCAGGAGTACCGTCCTCCTTGAGGATGGGCATGTCATTGAGGATGTTGTAGAGGGCATCGAACTGAGAGGGGAGTCTCTTGAGGGGAAGTGCAAAAGGGAGATAACCCATGCGGGTGGTGATTGTAAAAGGGTCCTCGCCCGCAGGCAATTCTGAGGGGTCCTTGCGGAGGTAGGGGAAGAGGGTGTTGACTGCTGCCATTTTGTTCGTGTTGCTGTTGATGATGTGTCTGGAGTGAGCGGGAAACTTTGTCTATATAGACAATGGCCGGAACCCTTCCGGCCTCGAGTTGACCTAGAGTTCCGGCCTTGAGCGTACCCGAAGATACCCTGGAGAATAATGTGACAGATGCATGTCCAATCCTGGAATTACTATTAGAAATAGTCTAGGTGGACCGTGGTCTTGTGCATGATGGGTCTGAAGTGCCGAGCAGGTCCGTGTTAACGGTTCATACCCCGCGTATCTGGGCATAATCGCGGGGTCTGTAGCTTCAGTCGTTCACTGTCGTTGAATTATAGTATTTATTTTGTATTATCATGGCAAGTCGTTTTGTGTGACTACCGTCAAAGTCAACCTGTTACACCGTGTAACCAAACCAATGCTCTCATCATTGCGTACAGAGGACAAGATCTCAAGTGTCACGAGGGCAGCAGCCACCATCTAGATAACCAGGTGACCAATCACACCGCCTTGATTCCTTGACCTCTTTGATGGTGGTGGTGTGTGGGGAACTCCGCCTTTTCGTGACATCCGCCCTTGTTTGACAAGCTAGCTCCGCCTTATATCGACATGTTGAGAGACGCCCTATCTCGACCTGCTGTATCTGGTGCAAGTTGTCCAATTAGAGGGTGGTTGATGTACGGATTGATCTGATGCAGGGTCTACGCCTTGTGAGAACATGAACATGTTGATAACACCCCTGGCGGCGCGGGGGCAGATTGTTGGCAATTGATGCCGAGACCGAGGGATTCCGAGATACTAACGAATCGACAATGCTTTCACTATCACATATCAACTATCTGAATATCATATCTGAACCCGAGCGGTTGCCTCGCTTAGACCTTCCACAGAGTCACCAAACACTCTCCTTAGCCTCTTGTCAAGCCACTTGACATCTTCCATGTTCCCCGGAGGTCCTCCAGCCCAATGCCCCCAGATAGACGGATAAACGTCGAGCTCTGCAATGTCGGGACTCATGCAGGCTACCTCGTACTCGGAGTCCTCGGGACTGAGATGTTAGCTTCGTCTTGCGTGGGGGGATGTACTTACGGAAAGTAGAGGTCCGTCTTGCTTGGGAGAACCAGAGTCTTTGCCTTGATGCTGGCCATTGCCTTTTCAAAGTCGCCGTTGTATGGCTCTTGCTTGCTGACGTCTCCGCTCTGCCAGGTTTGCAGCATGACCAGTAAGTTCTCGGGGTCCTTGCTGAGGGCCCATTTCTCCCAGAATTCTCTCATAAAGGTCTCAAGATCGGGAACATTGTAGTGCTTCTTGTAGAGCTCATGACGGTAAAAGGCTTGAGAGAAACCCCAGCCCGCATATCCTCGACCAAATGCCTTGAGACCAACCTCTTTCTCCTTGTCGGACCATACTCTCGACAAGTGTGATCCCTCAAGTCGGTCCTTGCAGCTACCGGCTGAACAGGTGCCCTTTGCAGCCAAGAGTGCCGACTTGACGCCTTCAAGAAAGACTTGGTTGTGCAAAGACGTCCTGGCAGATCCGCAAAAGGGAACAACAACGTCCATAAAGTCGGGGTACTGCGTGGCCCATTGAAAAGACTGAGCAGCTCCCATGGACCACCCCAAGACTGCATGGAGATGTTTGATGCCGAGTCCCTTGGTTACAAGCTGGTGCTGAGCTCGCACATTGTCGTAGAAGGAGACCTGAGGGAATGGACTAATGTCCGAGTTGGATGGGCTTGTGGACTGGCCGTTTCCAAACAGAGCTGGAATGATGATGAAGTATTTGGCTGGATTCAGCGTCTTGTCGTCTCCAATGAGCCATTCGTTGTCATAGATTGCTCCCGAGAACCATGAAGGATAAAGAACTGCAGGCAAAGAGGGATCGCCAAACGTCTTGTAAGCGATCCAAGCATTCGGGAGAACTCCATTCTGGAGTTGGAAATCTCCCAGAGCAAAAGTCTTGATGCCCTCCATGTTGATGAGAATGCATGACCCCAATAATACTGAGATCTGGGCAGCTCTTAAGTCCGCCCACGTCGATGGAAACGCGGGGTCGGGGTTGTATCGGCATTCTGCGGCGCATGCGTATCTTGCGCTTTGATGCGGGCTAATCATCTTGATGCATTCACCCCTGGCAGACCTTCTTTATCCGGACAGTCACACGACGGCCTGCAGCGCTTATCAAGAGGGGGAATTGGGTTGTGAAGATAAAGAGAGCTCATCGGGTCCTCCACAGAGCACAACCCAAGCCATCATGTCTCGCAAGATTCGTACTGCTCAGTCCGTCTCATTTGACCGTCCTGCCTCGGAGCAACCCTATCTGCACAACCGATGGCATCCTGAAGGTATGAACTGTCCCGAGCAGAGGCATTGCTGACATTCAAGTGCCAAGCATTGGCGTTGTTGAGCCTGGAGAGACTGTCAGGATCGAGTGTCTGGACTGGACTGGAGGCCAGATACAGAACAATGACAGCGCGGATGACGTACGTGATGTTGATCTGACAAAGATCCATTACCTCACTGGCCCGTTTGATATCAAGGGTAGTGAGCCTGGAGATTTGTTGGTAGTCAACATCACGGATGTCCAGCCCTTTGATCACTCCCCTTGGGGTTTTACTGGAGTGTTTGCAAAGAACAACGGCGGTGGTTTCTTGGAAGAGCACTATCCCAATGCTTCCAAGGCCATCTGGGACTTTGACGGCATCTACTGTACGAGCAGACACATCCCTGGGGTCCGCTTTGCTGGCTTGATTCATCCTGGAATCTTGGGATGTGCTCCGTCTGCTGAAGTTTTGGCAGAATGGAATCGTCGAGAGGCTGATCTGGTGTCGTCCATGGCTCACTCGCATCCAAACAAGGTGGTTGCACAGCCTCCGAATGCGCAGAATGCACACGCTGGACAGGCTAGTGGTGACGTGTATGAGAGGATTGCTCGAGAGGGAGCTCGCACGATTCCTGGACGCCCTGAGCATGGAGGCAACTGTGACATCAACAACATTTCGAGGGGCTCAACGACGTATCTGCCTGTACACGTTGCTGGAGCCAAGTTTTCTGTGGGAGACCTTCACTTTAGCCAGGGAGATGGAGAGATTAGCTTCTGTGGAGCCATTGAAATGGTAAGTCTCTCTACGATTCGCGACTTTTCTAACGTTTCAGGCCGGCATCATCACCATCAAGTTTGATCTCATCAAAGGCGGCATGAAGACCAGAGGACTCAAGAGTCCAGTCTTTAAGCCAGGAGACATGGGGCCTTCATACGGACCATCCCGATACCTCATCTTTGAGGGGTTCTCTGTCGACGAACAAGGGAAGCAGCACTTTATGGATGCAACTGTGGCATACAGACAGTCATGTCTTCGAGCCATGGAGTATCTCAAGCAATATGGTGAGTGTTGTCCAAGATGAAAGACTGTTCTAACTTTTTAGGCTACTCTGGAGAGCAAATCTATCTTCTCTTGTCTAGTGCACCTGTGAGAGGCACGATTGCTGGGATTGTTGACATTCCAAATGTCTGCACAACTCTGGGGATACCGATGGATATTTTTGACTTTGACATTGCCATTGAGAATGAGCCTGTCAAGAGGGCCCTGGGGTCTTGTCCCGTGTCTATGTAGTCTATGAGCCAGTTGGCAATTGTCCGTCTGGTAATCCAACGTCTCGTTTAAACTCTCGTAGCCATTCTGCGTTATCGACTGGTGTTTGGTTCCATGGATCGTCACTGAACTGTTAGCCTGGACGTAGACTGCTTCGGGAAACTTACTCGTCATATAAGATCCAGCGTGCTTGGTATTTCAACTCGTCGTCACTAGGAATGTGTCTGTTGGGGTTGTTTTGTGACATTGTAGTTATGACAAATCTCGACAGTTCTCTCTTGAGTCGGCGGTAACTGTTGTTGTCGTTGATAAAGAATGGAGTTGCTGTTCGGACCTTGTCGCGGAGCAGAGCCCTGTCGAGAGAGTCGTGTGATGGCATCTCCTGGTTAATCAAAGGAGACGTCATGTTTGTTATTCCTTCTGATATGCCAGGAGACAGGGATCGGTTCTCGATAGCCATGTCTGTTTCTGTCAGGGGTATCCAGGAATTGCTGAGGTTTTGAAGATCCACGTTCATATCTCCCAAGACGGCCCCGTTGACATTATCGAGAGATTGATTCTGTGGCCATAGCAGACTTTGATCGTTCAAAGCTGGCGATGCAACGACAGGGGATCGTTCACGTAGAGGTAACAGCCAAGTAGTGGAACTCCAGACCAGTCTCATCATAAAGTCCAGGAACCGCCTTGAAGGATTAGGAGATGAACTCTCGACTCGGTTGAGAGCATTACAGGCTTCTTGTTGTAGCTCCGAGTCGGATGGAAAGTGTCCCATAGCGGCATGAGCTGCCATGTATTGACGTAACGCAGCCTCGAGTTCGCAATTCTCAAAGATGTTGCCTTTTCCGTTGATCTTGAGCTGACTGAGTCGTGATTCTGCAAGCTGTTTCGTCGGCCTCAGCCTTGCTTGATTGGCGATTTCTGTGCAAGACATGAAAATGTCCCATAGCCACGACGGAGCAGAACTAGCTGGGTTTGGAGAGATGATTTCTGCTCCAAGAATGACTGAACATCCTTCAAAGTGAAGCTCGGGATCTTGAGGTAGACTGCCGAATGCGTGGAACGTGTTTCTCATGTAATACTCGAGCTCGAGCTTGATCAACTCGTAAGCACTTGTTGGCGTATCTGCTGGCCCTTTCGTGGCAGCAAACGGAAGCGGGGAGTTGCGTTCATGGTGAATAAGGTCTGATGGTCAGCGTGGACTGGGAGGAAGAGGCTTAGCCAGATGAACACGACTTACATGGAGGCATAGCATTGTCAATCCTGTCAATAATCTTGGTGTCAAAGCCCCAATCTCCTTTCCAATGCTCCATTGTGCTTCCAGCCTTGAAATGGTCCGCTAAATGATCAACTCGGCTTGCCCATGTCATGAGATTGATCCCACAGAAGCCACAGCGAGAGCGAAGCTCTTGTGTCATGACCTTCCACTCGTCCATTGGCCATTTCAGAAACTTGGATGCATGGACCAGTCTCAGATGTTGCTGAAGATGATCCTTTCGGTGATATGTTCGCTCTTCAATTGGTCGTTCAATGCAGGCGCTCTGATTGTGTCCGTCCAGGTGAGTCTTGTCTGGGTTTTTGATGCCACAAAACACACACAACAGACCCTCCTCAGGATGAATCGCTGTAGGGCCCTTTGGAGAGCATACCCAGTTCTCCAGGGACAGATGCAAAGACTTTTCATGCCGTTGCCAGTCGTACTTTGTCTTGAAGGTTTCGGTGCAAAAGGTACACTGATATGTGTTCTGAGCCTGCAGCAGATTTGTCCTGACTGCCTGACGTCTTATCCTGGCACGTCTTCGTCGACTGTGGCGTCTCTGGAATAGGTCGAACGAGGTAGAGGATTGACGCGACGGATGAGAGTGAGCTGAACTGCAGGAACCTGAATCACGGCTTGAACCAGACGTCCCTGTGCTGCTAACAGACGAGGCATTGCTTCGAGACTTGATGCGGCCACGTGGGCGTCCAGAAAAGGCTGCGACAGCGCGAGATATGTCATGAACGGTGGCTGCTTCGTGTTCGGGTGGTGAATTCTCCCATCGTTGTAGAGGATTCATGTGCTCGAAGGGTGCTGGCGTTGGTCTTCGACGAGGTGTATCGATGGGTGTCTGGTGGCCTGAAGAATGCCCCTCTTCATCATTCCGAAACATTGGCGATGCAGGCCGTGAAAGATGAGCCTTGGCTCTCCGTCTGGTGTTTGCAAACCAGTTTGTAATCTGCTGGCGACCGAGACCGGTCTGATTCTGTAGATTCTGGACATCTTCAACCGTGGGATAAGGATGACGCTCGTGACTTGCAAACCAATTCCTCAAGATCTTGACAGCCTCTGAGGAGAAACGATTGCCAATCTTTGGTGGCGCAGTTGACGTCTGGAGTATGCTCGGAGAGATGGTCTCTTCCTGGCCATATTCTGGCAGTCCAACGTCGAGAAGAGGCAGTGAAAAGTCGGCACTTGTATCAGGACTTGTACCTAGTGACCTAGAAATGGCCCTATAGGTCTCCTCCCACTCTCGGTCCGCCATGATGAGTTGATGTTCCATGATGTCGAGAGGGGATCAAAGGTCATGGGACGCGGAAAAGACTCGGAACATGTCGAGAAAGGGCGGAGATCCACAATTTGGGTTTTTGATGAGGTAATTGGAACGTTGGCTGAGGTCACGGGGCGTAACGATTGAATAACAGTTGTCTGAGAGGGCTATGTCTTTGAGGACCATGGAAGAGAAGAGTAAGTCAAGGGAGGAATTGTATGTGGTAGTCTGGTAGATAAGATAGTGGTCGCATGTGTACGCCCGCAGCGGAAATATTGTTTCAGACCGGGTCTGATTAAAGCAGCACTGCGATTTATGCATACAGAGGAGTTATGCTTTTATGCTCTATCCATAACTGGTTGATTACGGTTGGTCTCTTGAGTATTGTGTTTGCCGAAGCAATGACGGATGAGACAGGTATGGTTCGTGTTATCACACATGTCAATTAATGCTCCTATAATTGAGAATTCTATTCGGCCAGTGCAGTTATGCTTCCTGATTCATGAGGAATGGTTATGAGATGGGTTGAGGGCCAGTCCAAGATGCGACTTGGTCCTCACTGGGCCAACTCAACCTGGGCCAGCTCAACCTGGGCGACTCTCCCCCCTTTAGCTCTTGAGAATCCGTACAATAAATATCTCAGATCTAATGAACAATCCTCGTATCGATAAGCCATCTCCCATCGCCATTCGTCCCCTGGCGCAGAAACTGGTGGGGCGTCGATGATGTGCTTTCGACCAGAATCACATCACGCCTAATTCGATCGGCAATTGAGTCGAAAACCTCTGACTGAACTTGAACTGTTCAACATTCTACTGGAACAGGCTGTGACACAAGATGACAGCAACAACCAATGAAACAGAATCGTCCCGACTTCTTCCTGCGGCTGATCGAGATGGTTATGGCTCAGCTTCAGACTGTGAAAGCGCTCCGCAGCCGGAAGAGCCGAAGCCTTATAGCCATGCCTTTATCGCCAGGGTTGTGATTGCTTTGCTTATTGGTATGTCTCTGCTTGAAGTTTGTTCTCGCTAACGGTTTAGGTGTCTTTACTTCAAATGCCGATGGTTCATTGGTTCTGGCAACTCATCCTGTGATTGCTTCCGAGTTTGGAGACCTGGCAGATTCTAGTTGGCTCTTTATCAGCTTCATGCTGGCTGGTGCAGCTTCACAGACAGTGGTAAGTAGCTAATTGACTATATCGAGCATTGCTAAGGTCGTAGTACGGAAAACTCAGCGACATCTTTGGTCGAAAGGCCATCTTGATGTTCTGCTATGGACTTTTTGCTCTCGGATGGTAAGTTTCCCCGATGACAATTGAATCATTCTAACGGTAATAGTGCCTTGGTGTAAGTATTCCACTCAAATTGAGGCAATTGCTCACATAAACAGAGGAATTGGCCAGTCTATGTGGCAGGTAATTCTGGGACGCGTCATTTCTGGCTCAGGAGGCGCTGGCATGAGCGCTATGGCTTCGGTAATCATTACAGGTATGTCAATCGACAGACGATGGACCAAGCTGACCAGGTAGACCTCGCCCCCCTGAGAGAAGTTGCCTCTTGGCAGAGCTACATGAATGTGATTGCCACGGTTGGTCGAAGTATTGGAGGCCCTCTTGGCGGTTTGCTGGCCGATACAATCGGCTGGAGATGGTAATTGCTGCTGTTACTATGCAATCAAAGACGATACTAACGAGTCAGGTCATTCCTTGGACAAGCCCCTATTTTTGCTGCATCCATGGTCATCTGTGGATTACTACTCCCTTCCACGTCTAACGGAACCCAAGAAAGCTCAATCAGCACCCGACTGGCCCGGATTGATGCATTGGGAGCCCTCTTGCTTGGCGCTACTGTCCTATCTCTGATGATGCCCCTGGAAATTGGAGGCCAAAAGATACCTTGGAGTCACCCAATTATCTTTGCCCTCTTTGCAGCTGGCCTTGTGCTTGCTGTTGCTTTTGTACTCGTCGAGTCACGCTGGGCCAAGGAACCCATCTTTCCTCTTCGACTTCTTCGGAATGCACAAGTTACAAAGTCATATCTGATCGTTGCAGCTCAGGCTGGAGCGCAGCTTGGAGTAAGTCTTTGTCTACTCGAAAGACTCTGCTGACAAGTTAGATGATGTACACCGTTCCCATTTACTTCCAAGTCACGCAACGTGTCTCGAGCACCATTGCAGGAGCCCATCTCTTTCCAGCAGTCATTGGAAACACAATTGGAGGGATTGCTGCAGGCATCATTATTAACAGGTGAGCTCCGCAGTCTAGAAGCATCTACAGCTACTGATAGTCACAGAACCGGCCGGTACAAAGCTCTGCTCGTGTTTGCTGCCACTTCATCCGCCACTGGCTACACATTGATGCTTCTACGATGGCATGGACATACTAGTTGGGCAGAATCGCTCTACGTTTTCCCAGGGTAAGATTTTTGACTCTCATAAAGCAAAGCTGACCGTTTTAGTGGCCTGGGAACTGGTATTGCCTTCAGTGCTGGTTTCATTTCCTTGCAAGCCTCGATTGATCCCAAGGACAAGGCTGCTGCCGCGGCAGGCCTATTTATGACTACCACTTTGGGGACTATCATTGGCATGGCAGGCACCAGTGCAATCATTCAGGGATATCTGAGGCATGGTGTGCAGCTGGATCTGACCAGACTCGGCATGTCCCAGGCTGAAATTGACGAGGTACGTTAACAGGCATCGCCTTGGCTTCGCTAACTTTGTAGATTATCCGCAAAGCTTCAGAGAGCGTCTCTTACATTGAGCATGCCACCGGGGCAGTTCAAAAGGTCCTCATTGATGGATACGTCAAAGGAATTGAATATGGTCATGGTAGGTCGTCTTCCAGGTGTCTGGACGTAGCTAACAGATAAGGTCTTTCGATTGTGTTTGCCGGCATTACGCTCATCACTGCGTCACTTCTCAAGGAGCGGAAACTCTAGACACAATAACTGTGTGAGAAACAGGACAATAGACGCACGTCACGATGTCCATCATACTAGACTAGAAAGGATATGCACCTTCAGACATCTTTTCTAAAAGTCCCGACTCCTTCTGAAGCTTGTCCTGTTCGTGTAAATAAGGAAGAAGTATACCCGCCCAATGATGCTTTCCCTTGTACTTTGACGTCTCTTCATCCCATTGTTCAATCGCTTCGGCCAATCTGCCTGGGACGTGTGGCTCTTTGGCAATTGTAGTGATGGGCTCAAAGTAGGTTCGGACCGTAAACAAAAGCGCCTTGGATCGAGGGAGCCGTCTAAGGGACTGTCTTTCGGATCGGAAGTAGAGGTCTTCGATAGTCAGGCCAACGTCGTTTGCAGTTGCCCAAGCTAAGAGAGTCAGACGGTTCAGTATGATTCAGGGGATAACTTACATGCGACCTCGTTACCATCTTGATTTCCCATTCTGTGAGACCAATGAAGACCGTCATCAAGTTGAATAAAGAACTAGCTGGTTAGCTTTGCTTCACGACTCCCAGGCTACTCACATTGTTCCGGACCACTGCCTTCTCTGGGAGCATGCCCTTGAAGAACCGATTCATCGACTTTTGCAGCTTTGCCTGGTAATGAGGAACTCCAGCTTCGATGTGAAGAGTATCAAGAGACATGTTGAACTTTTCTCTCAACCTCCAGAAGCCGGGCAAACAAACGGCTCCTGCGTCGAGGTGGTATTCGCCATCTACGCGATTAGCCGAGTCAATGTAAAAAGGAGTGACTTACCGTCATTCTCGACCATGATGATGAGATCGTCTTGTACCAACTTGGCCGCAATCGTCATGGCATCGGTAGGATTGGCTATCTTGTTAGTAGAGTCAAACAAAGGGGTACTTTACTTACCAGCCGGATAGTTGAACATTTCTCCAGTTAGAGAGTTGTGCAAAACACCTCCTTTGAGCTGAAAGATCTTTGGATAGCGAGTAGTCAAGTAGCTGGCCAGCTCCTCCAACACTTCAAAGCAGGCGTCTCGAGTCACGGCGTTGTCAACGTATTGAACATGGGCATTGAGGTCTTTTTCAAGCTCAGATACCTTGGTGTCATGGAACCAGAGAAAGTTGGAGTCCATCTCGATCCAGCTGTCCCAGTCGAGCTTCCTTATGCCCATTGTGATGTGGCTTTTGCCATGACGGAATGGACGATACAGCTGAGGCTTGGTGCTGTCGAGGTCAAAGTCGGGAAGAGACTTGGGTGTGGGGGTTTTGAAGACATCAGGATCAGGAGTCACTGACCAGAGGGTAATGGACGTACCGGATTTACCCTGGAATTTGTAGGAGTAGAGCAGCCAACATACGCCAATGGCCAGAAAGACGACCAAGGCCACCTCTGGGCGCAGTCCCAATGATTCAAGAAGCGAAGGCATAATTAGGAATGTTGATACGGCACCAGCGCTCTGAGAAGGATGCTCTGATCAATGGTCGAGAGGCTCAAGATGCGCCGTTTAAGTACATAGACGTCGATATGAAAAGTGCAATAGTTGCGGACAACCAAGCCGGTCCCAAAACCTTCCTTAACAGCCACAAACAGCCGACATCGACTGGCTAACCTAGATCAGGTAACTCGATTGACCACATCCAAGATATGGGTGGTCTCGTGACTTCTCCGCACAAAGATTGACGCAACCCCGCGTATTTTGTCTCTTTCAGTGTAATGTCGAGTCTAGAAGCTATATAATTGGTCCGGCTTTGGGTTCGATGAAGTCAGACTCTTGAAGCCGTTGGGACATGAAACTTGAACCCTATTGGCAAGTCCTGGTCTCAGTATACATGGAATGCATGTGGTGTAGCTGCATGTAACCTCGAGCCAGAGGTGAGACCTTTAACTCTTCTCTGTCACCGTGTTTTGTCCAGCAGAAAGTCCCTGCCCCGCCGCAGCAAGCTGCTGCTGAGCGAGCTCATTTCTCTTCTCGTCCTCCTTCTCCAACTTGACATTCCGGAAGAAGAACATGATGAGCAGAAGAGGAATAGAGAGCGAAAGAGATCCAATGGCAAGTGTTTGCTGCGCCAGGCGGTAACTGAGATTAATCGCATCCCTAGTTGCCGTACCGGACTCGTAGCTCTGCGCCGCCACGATGGATCGGAAGATGGCGGTGCTGTTGGCCTTGTCAGTCTCTGGGAGGTTCGCAGCGAGTCGTCGGGGCAGAAGAGTGTTCCAGAGAGCACCCCCGATACTATTACGTGTTAGTTATGTCCTGAGCATAGCGAGAACAACTTGCCTGTTGCCAACGTTGGCACCGAATCCAGACGACGACAGAAACATGGCCGTTGCAATACCAATCTCGTGATCCGGAACCGCAGCTTGCAGAGAGACTTGAAGCGGTACCTGGGCAAACCCTCGACCGAGACCAAGCAGCACCTGTCCGGTGGTAAGAGCTGCTTCGTTGGCGACTCGAGCTCCACCGATGTTGGTGAAGTAGATTGGCAGCCCATTGGCTAGAGCAACCATCAAGAAGCCTAGAACGATGAACGGCTTGGTATGCTTGACGAATCTGATGGCCAGACCAATGACGAGACCACCGAGGTTCAGGGCGACTCGCCGAGCGTTGCTGTACCTAAGTTAGATCGATCTCTACATGTTTGAGAGTACTCACTCGATGCGTACTGCATGTCCAGGCGAGTAACCTCCAGCCACTTGCAGAAAGCTCGGTGCAAACGTCCTATAGGTTGAATCCGACATGGCAATGATGCAGACCGAAACACAAGCAAGTATGACATTGCGGTTCTTGATCATGCGGAACGGAACGATAGGTTTCTTGGCATATCGTCCATCCCAGACCAAGAATCCAACAAACGTCAATACTCCCACGACCAAAGTACAATAGACGACGGCTCGGTCCACCGCTCAGTGTTTCTCCTCCCTGTGATAGAAAGCGGCAAGAGAGTCATTGCAAGACCAGCGAGCAACAGAAATGCACCGACAATGTCGAGTTGAACAAAAAGGACTTGGCGAACCTTTGTTGCCCAAGATGCACCTTCTGGTATCTCAGAAGCAGCCCGAAGTGAAACTCGCTTATAGTAGATGCCCTTCTTCCGAGCTGTAAACTCCATAAACAGCATGATGGCGATGGTCGGGAGTGCGCAGAAGGGCATGATGGCAGCCCACATACCGAATCCCCAGCGCCATGACGAGTTGAGGAGCATGTGCTCACCGAGATATGTGCCAGCGTACAAGGTCGGAATGGCAGCCAGCGACTCGGGCAGCGTAAAGAGAAAGCCTCTGTTCATGAGGGAAGTGACTTCGGCGATAAAGATTTGCTCGGTAATGGTCCACCAAGTATCACCGAACGACTCAAAGATACCTCCAGCCTGGGAACATTAGTATTGAAGGCAAACAGAACTGTGGACTTACGAGATATGTCTCTACGTTGTGGCACGCAGCGTAGAGCACGTTTGCTAGGGCCATGCTTATCACCGACCCTGCGAATCCTTGCGGCCGTCCGATGTGCTAATCTTATTAGTCCTGGCGTTGCTCGCTTCTGGGTGTTCCTCACATCTGCAACTTTTGCCAGTAGAGGATACGCAACAATCCGAACAATGCCGTGAACGATATTGGCCGTGGCAATGAGCGAATGGTCTTTGAAATGGCTCGTGGCGTAGGGTTCGTAGACGCCCGCAGAAGAAGCAGCGAAAACCATGCAAAAGTTCATGACAAAGAGACTGGGTACAGTTAGCTTCTAGTTCTTGCGTGTGTATCCGAGTCACCCGGCAAACGCGACGATGAGTGGAGATTTCGTCCAGATCTTGCGGATAGCCTCTGTCGGAGGCGCTGCATGGTGCATTTGATCTTCAGAGTCGACTCCAGCCTTGTCCTCCGCTGTGCGTCCGCCATCATCGCCCAATGGCTCCCGCGGAGCGGGCACGATCTCGTTCTTTTGTTCAGACATTGCGAGTTCTGGCTTGTCGATGCAAATCTGTTCAGGGTTGCTGGCATTTAAATGCACGCCGTTATCAGATCTTATGATTTGTTCGTCAGAAAGGCCAAGCATTAGCGCTGCAAAATCTCTTCCTTTCAGGGTTAGCGGCCGCTAGGTGGTACTCGGTTGAAAACCCAATTCTCAGTTTGGGCATAAGCCCGTCGAGCGTTGACAGTAATTAGCTCAAGTGCCAGTACCGTATCGACTCGACAAATTGGCAAAACTTGGTGGGTCTCGATACCCTGGTCAAGCCCTGATCGTGACCTATGGGTTGGCTCAGGCCCCATAAGTTCAAGTTTAGAGCCAGCCTCTGCCGCTTCGCGAGCTGCCAGTCAGAGCCTCTACTGAGGGATAGCGAATCAAGAGTCTAAAAACAGAGGCTAGCAAGGGTCCTGAGACCCACCAAGTTTTGCCAATTTGTCGAGTCGATACGGTATTCTACGGAACATCGGAGCCTCAGTGAATACCTTGTCACATATAACAATTGACGGCACCGAACAAGGCTCTCCAGCAGCAACCCCATATTTTATCTTTCCACGTAATATTCAAGTCTAGAGCTACACGATTTGTCCAGTTCTGACCATTCTAATGACCCCCTCCTTGTACAATGCCTCGACAATATCTAGAATGACAAAATCGCATCCCTTGGCGGCCATAATGTCAACCGCCAGTGGCAGACTCTGGTTCTTCAAGGTCGAATTGGAAAAGTTTACCTCTCCCAAGTCAAAACTTCCAAGGGTGATGGCGTAATCGGGCAGACCAGCGAGAGATGCAAGACGGCCGGGAGATACGGAGTCGTCGGAGTCGTCGGAGTCGTCGTGGTCAAGGGCTTCCAAAGAAAGCTTGCAGGCTTCAGGGGTTCCAAGCGTAGTATTGCAGTTGATGGTTTTGTTCAACTCGAGAATTGCCGCTTGCTGGTTGGAGATTATGTTGGCCAAGCGTGAAGTATATGGATTGGAAGTGCTGAGAATGTTAGCGACGTCTGCACAAGGGTGGCCTCTTACTCTTTGGAAACATCTGGCTTGTAATTTGCCAAGGGGGTCCAAAAGTAGAGATATACGGCATTTGAGCATGTTTCTTTGTCATGAGATAAGAAATGCTTCGCGGCCCAGTCCTCGACCATCTTCTTGGACTCGAGATCCTGATGGTGTGTCTTCTCAGTCATTGTTAGGTTTGCCATTAGCCAGCCGCTTCGTATGTGAGGGACCATGTGAGGGAATTCGTCATTGTGAGAAGCCTTGTATTTCTTCACGTAGTCCTTTCCAAACTTGTTCCACTGCTCGTATCGGGTTAGATTTCGGTAAACGAAGCCTGTAATGTCTGAAAGGGAGATATCCGGGTCAGGTCCTGACTTGTCCCATGCTTTGTCGAGAGAGAAAGTTTTGACTTGAGCTGACAAGAGTTTGGCCAAGGCGTCGAGGAAGTGCTGGGCAGCATCTGAAACCTCCGCAAAGTAGTCTTGCAAGTTAGATATTGTCACCTTGCTTTCTGGGTCGAGATAGATGGTGTTTGGGTACTTGTGGTACTCTTTGGTGTTGGAGTAAAGAATTCGGTTGATCTTGGACCATAAAAGAGGATCTCGAGCAAGGATTCCAGAGGTATCCATGGCTGTTGACAGAGGAAGTGCTCCAGTAAGATCCACAGCCCCGTAGGTTGGCCGATTTCCGTGAACGCCATTGACCGCAGCTGGTCCCCTGATACTGCCACCTGTATCGCTCCCCATGGTAGCATCAAGCCACTCATAAGAAGCTACAGCTGCAGCTGAACCGCCAGAGCTGTCACTGGGCGAGTTGTACCCATCACCGCGGGGATTGAACGGCAAAAGGTAATCAATGTGCTCAGTCACATACATGCCTGCAAATGCAAACTCTGACAACTTGTTCTTGCCAATAACAACCGCACCAGCGTCGATGAGTCTCTGAACTGCAAAGGCTGTCTCGTTTTTGATGTCGCTGATTTCGTACAATGCTCGATTGCCGCCACTTGTCTTGAGACCTTTGAGATCATAGAGATCTTTGACAGAGATCCTAACACCAGCAAGGGGTTTGTCGGGTGTCGGGGTAAAGTAGAGTCGAGATGGAACGGCAATGGTAAGCCCTCCAGCAGAAAAGCTAGCAGCGCGGAGAGGATGATGGGTTCCTGATGGATCTTGATAAGAAGCCTAATCTGTTAGCGAAGAAGACACTTGGCGGGTTAGAATACCTGGATGAAAGCTTGGTTTGTGTCTGCGTAAAGTCGATACGCTTGATACACGTTGCCAGTAGCCGTGTGAACAAAGTACGGTCCAGAAGGAGCGGTCTCTGAGTAAAATACTGCTGACGTATTATAATCAGAGGGCAGATCTTTGTCCCAACCGTTTGTCGTGTTTGTGCACTTGACACAGATGACTTTGCTGTTAGCATGAATGAGCAAATGGCGTTGAAGCTTACCCTCGGCAAAAGATGCTGTCCACACGTCGTCTTTCTCATACTCGACCAACGCCGAGGCAACGCTGGCTGCATTGGCCGTGTCGTTCAGATGAACAACGGTCAGAGGAACAAACTCGTCTGTTCCAACCTTGTAGTCCCATGATTCAAGCTTCCAGGACGCCGTAGGAGGGACAAAGTATTCATGATCTCCCAGTTGGATCTGTCTCGACACTGAGAGTCCCGATGCAACAGCAACAAAGATGCCAAGAGCCAAAAAGAACGCCATTGAAGCCAAGAATACCCAAAACAAATGGCATGCAGCCGGATCTTATGAAACTGGCGTATTGTCTTAGACGCGTGTCGTGCTCAATTGCGGCCATCATATTGCACCAGATACCAATTTAGCTTCACCGTAGAGTCGAAATTCACTGCTACCTCGCCAGTAGAGAAACGATGTGACCCAAAGGGCTTATGTGAGGGTGATCACTATCGATAAGTGCCGGTAACCGCGTCCAAGCCCGAGATTTTACATACATGGCGTATCAAGCTTTTTTGGCACCGCCTGACCGCGGGCCACGACGGTACTATGCGGCCGTAAACCTTGTTGTGTTTGTGCGAAGCTTTCAGGTTGCAACCCAGACTGCGCCTCAACGGTCTTTAATCTCTGATGATTACTTGGTGACGATATTTCGCCGAATAATGCAAAGAGGCTGGTCTCGAACAAGCTAGCTTCAGGGGATCTGTCAATGCGTAAGTTTGGGCAATCAACTTGCCGACTTCCGTATGCAGGAACATTTCGCGTAAAGTTAATGTCATTGTTTGGTTTCAGACGCGTATTTCTAATGAGCCACTGCTTCACGCGTTATCACGGGTAGCTTATGTGGGATCGTTAGGATCTGACTTCTTCACTTGTGAATTGACCACTCGGAAGTAAGGAGGAAAAGTGACTGGTCTGAAGTCGCAGCGTTGTCTTTCCGTGTTCAATTCCGCCTTCAGCCCTTGGCCATGCGTTAGTCTCGGGGAAAGATTATTCCAATGGCCGTTAACTTTGCAGAAAGCTGCAGCAACAGATTATCAATTCTACAGCACAACGACTGACACTGATTCCGGGACCTGAAATAACCACACTAATTCGTTCATGCCGTCCCAGGTACGTACCCAGACTGAAGTTTGAATAACCTCATCTGCCTCACTACGTACCCTAAGCCTGGTCATATAAGCTCTCCTTTTCACCAAATGCGGAAATCCCAGAATTTCCCATTGGCCCGGGATTTAAGCTTGAATCCGCCCTGTCCGAAGAGGAAGGAGCGAGATGAGCTTCAGACGTCTGGATTCATAATATGTACTTCTATCGATATATAACAGCTTTTTAGGCATGCCAGGCCCGGAGTATTAGATTAAGATATTTGCGTACAAGTCCACCGAATCAACACCCCAAGATACCCGCAGTAAACCGTCTCGAAGCTCACTCGGCATCGGGAAACTTTGACGGCTCCTTCCAGGACTCAGGAGCCTTACAAAGATGCAATTCCTTCCCTTGGGCCTTGTATGCCACTCTGTTGCTGCAACTCTGACAAAACTGCTCAATATCGAAAGACCACCCGGCTACATAAGGAGCAGCCACTCCACAGACCGTGGTGAATAAAAGGAGAACCGCTTGTAGACTGATACGTCAGCTTCGCCCCAAAAGCTGCCAGGGAACTCACTGTGTTGCGTTTGACGGCTTCTTGTTGACGCGAGTCTCGGTACGACGATGGCAAAACGGACAATCGATCGATTCGGGTTGATCTCCAAGCATGTGTAAAGGTGTAACTGTTCGGGGTGTAGCTGATCGAGGGGTGATTGACATGACTTCTAGGCTAGATACGTATTCTATACGATCGTCTGGTGTCTCCGTGACTCGAGGCTCGACTCTAACAACGGCGTTTGAAACAACCTCAGGAAGACAGTCATCATTGATCCCGCGGCTACTCTCGTTTTCGATCGGCTGGCGTTCAACCCCGGGCTTTGCTGTAAAGGTATCTGCGGATGGAGGTATCGGCGTTCCCAACGGTGAAACGGTCACCTGAGCTAAAGGATTGTATCGTTCCGACATTGGAGAGACAGCAAACCCATCCGAGGTGAGGGCAGACATGGTCGCCTCGGAGTAGGTCGGCGGAGGTTGAGGACTAACCAGTCAGCGAGTGTCATGATCGGAGAAATGGAAGTACCTTAGGGTTCTTTCAGGATCCATTTTGCAAGTTGCAGATGGAAAAAGAGTCTAAGAATGGGGGAAAGCCATTTAAGAACGATCTGCGGACCCTGCGGCCGAGGTCTCGTATAGGAGATGAGACAGATAAGGGACTGCCATTATAAATCCAGACACCGGAAGAGTCCGACGTACTAAATATACCGGCACATCCGATACGTTACTCGCCCTGTAAGGCTAGTATCAGGGGCAGATCAACGTCACGGCCACGCGTAGATTACGAGTAATCCTAGCTTGCCCTGCGTTGACAGGCCAAATGCCGGAGCCATGGAGAGACCGGAAGCGAAACCGAGACCGAGAGCGGGACCGATTAGTCTTGGCCAATTATAGGGCTGAATGGTCCACGGAATAAGCTTTGCAGGGCTGTTAGCTTGGGCTGAGTCGTTAGCTTGACAATGCGGCTGGTGCTTCAAGATTAAGCGTATCTTTGCGGCATCGAGACTTGAGATGCGCGTCAGTTGGTAGATTTTTCACCGAGTATCAGACTTAAAAACTGGGCATTCCCTGATCTCAGTCCTCACATCAACAAGTCCTCTCATAATCTTTTGCATCTACATCTCATCTACACAATGGCCTCCACTCTCAAGAACATGGAACCCTTCTTCCCTACCAGAGCCAAGCTGCCAATTCATCTTGCTCAGCTGGTGTTGGTCATTGTTGTCATTGCCCTTTCTGGAGCCCGGCTTCTCATGAAAAATACTCCACCTGGACGCTCAACAACCATGGGCCTAGGAATGGTATGTGCTCTCCACTTTTATCGTCATTTCTAACAATTTCAGGGTGCCAAATCCATCGTCATCATCATGTACCAGCTCCTAACCGAGCATGTTGATCGTCTCAGACGATGGGGAAGCCTCAAGGCATACTGGACTCTTAATGCCATGGAAATTGTTTTCTGGGCAGCGGTTGCATTCATGATGCTCTAGGGTAACCGAAGAATCTGCATTGGCCCAAGCTGCGCTCTTGGCTGGGTGGTGTTTGTTTTGGGACTCTGTTTGAGGTATGTCTCATTGTTCTCTGCTTGTACTTGGCTAACCGGTCAGTATCATGGCCAAATACGTTGCCGTGGTCGGCTTCTTGGACTGGCGATATTTCAAGAAGAACGGAGCGCCTCGTGGGTCCAACCTGGAAAAATGCCAGAACGAAGAGTCCATGTCCACCATTCGTGAATATCAGCAGTAGACAAACTGGTGAATAAAGTACTGGGTTATAGACCGCTATGGGATTCTGATAAACTAGAGATTGGTTATACGGGAACTGTCTTAAGTAGCGTTTTTGTATTAGATATTTAGTTATGATGATGATATTTGCATTTGGTTTTGAACCCTTTATGCTATCTATACCTCGCGTCATGCCATTTGCCCCAGATCGGCTTCAATCGCCGCCAATGGCCATTCGAGCAGACACTTCCACTCCGGATCAATTTTACCCATGATATCGGAGAGAATCGGCTTCCCCCAACCTCTCAAAAACCAGTGATCCAGCCCAGCGTGATGTAAAATGACGCAGTAATGCCCAATGACGCCAAGAGCAATCGGATGATGTCGTCGTACAAGATCCATAAACTCTGAGTTCAAAGACAAGGACCAGCTCATGGCGACTCGAAGATCTGGCATCCGGGTTGTTGTAACGCAGTTTTCAATCCAAGTGACTGCTGAGAGGATTGATTCTCGGCATAGATTGATTATTTCGGGCTCAAAGGCGTTTGGTACCTCGAATTGGCGGAGTTTCTCGACCATTGCTGAGAGAATTGGTGATGGTTCAGTCGCGTCGCCTTTCACAAAGAGAATACTAATCTTGCTAGCTCTCAAAGCGTCGTTATAAGAGTTGAGAATATCGCTCATGCCTCGAATTAGAAGAAAAACGTCGAGAAGATTGTCGACTCGTGGCTGTTCATCTCGGCTCGGTGCACTAAAGCTTGCAAAGGCGCAGATGTAAAGCAACGAAGAAGCGACAAAGATTTCCGGGCAGTTTTCTTCGCTGATGGTTGGAACTGCCGCGCGGAGGCCTACCACGGCCTTGCTCTGGTGCTGAGAGGCGCAAATGGAGAGAGTAGGTCGATCAGGATGAAGATAAGCAAGGTGATATGCCGAGACTGAGAGGACCTGATGGAGAAGAAAGACATGAGCGAGAGCCAGCTTTGGAACCTCGACCTGCCACAGTTGTTGCAGTTCATTTGCCCTCGGCAGTGTCAAATAGGTCGAAAATGTGTAGTGATGCATCAGCTCAAGATCAGTGAGCCATGTGCTCTTCTCCACTGGCTCCTGGCCTGTGACAAACTTGGCAAAGTACGGATAGGGGTCAGGACTCATGGATGGAGAAACCCAGTCTCTGCGTAGGTCTGTCTGGCTGCCATTCTGCTCTAGTTAGATTTGATTCCTTACCACATGAACAACGAACCTTGTCAGAGTCTCGAGATCTAGAAGACGATCTTGCTGTATCCGGATGTTCCGGAAAGATACACGTAACGCCGTGCCTCGAGCAAGCGGAGCATGGTTGTTTTTCGTCGCACTAACAATTAGCAGCTGCAGTGACGGGAGCTGATTACCTACCTTGACGCGTCTCTGCTTGCATCTTAGGCATCCCTTGCGGGACTTTTTGTATCCCAGCCTAGGCATGATCAATCACGTCCTCGTCTTGCATTCATCTTGGTGGATTGTTGGTGAGGAATCGAGTGGAGATGAGATAAATGCATCCTGCTTAGTGACACACCGGATCGTAAAGATCGGCGGTCCAGACCTGCAAGGGGTAGGTCATCCAATGAGAGGACGCGTGGCCTCAACCCACAGACGATGTATACGCGGATGCGGGACGTGTTGTCCCTGTAGGGCTGTGAGCTAGGGCTGTGAGCCTGGTCTGATGATGCTGGGCTTGACCTCATATCGAATGATTCCCGATGCTATCGTCTTGTTGGTGGTAGCATTCGCAACAACTCATCATTTCCAAGAGACCTAGCCCTACTCTGTAGTAGTGACCTGCAGGTCTGCGGAGAGGCTGTTCAGCTTCACCCTGGTCATCACAGTCGCACCAATCGTCGACACTGGGACAGAGACTAGTGATGATAGTGCGACGACGAATCCTTGATCCAACAGGGCTGACCCCGCTACGACCACCATGCTTATAACTGCTCTGCTCCCCGATGATGTATTGGTCAAACACAATGGCTCCCGAGAAACCCAACCTTCCAGACGACCTCAAGGACGACAATCGAGATGTCGCCGACTTGTGGAAAGATGCCCTCAAGGCCTACAAAGGCATTGTGGGTTTTGACCTTGAAAAGAAGTTTGACAGTGTGGAGGCCATGATTAAGCAGGGGACCCATGAGATGAACAATTTTCACAAATTTCGACACAATGAGAAGAAAGTGGACAAGTTGAGGACGCTCTTTGCCACGAACGTTGACTACATTGAGAAAGGGGCTCAGCAACTCATTGCAGCTGCTGTTCCAGCCTTTCCTCCTGCTGCTGCTATCGGCACCGCCATTACCTACATGCTGGGGGTGAGTACTGTGGTCTTTTGAAGAATGAGCTGACCATTTAGGCTTGTCGTCAAGTTTCTGCAGATTATGATGTTGTTGTTGTGTTTTTTGAGGACATGAACAGCTTTCTGCAGCGGATTGTCATTCTCGAGACAAGACTGCCCCAGTACAAGGCGTACCAGAACTGTCTGATGGATGTGTTTACGTCCTTTCTCAAGATGTGCGGTTATGCACACAAGTACATTGAGCTGGGTCGATTCAGTGAGTGACAAGGCACCGGACTGAACAGAGCTGACCATTGTAGAGAAATGGATCTCCAATCTTCTCCAAGGCGAGGATAGCGAGCTTGGCGGCGCTCGAAAGGCGATGGACAAGAAACTCGCACGCCTCCAAAACGCCACCGAGTTTGCCATCCTGGGGAATACCGAAGAGCTTCAGCGAATGTCGCAGGAGCTCAAGAGCAACCAGGATTCGCACACCGCTATGCTTCAAGAGCAGATGGAGGTCATGGGATCCATTCGAGACACTACGGAAAACATCCGCAACGACATGGCAAAGCTGCTCAAGGCGTTTAATGAGCAGAAGAAGGAAAAGAGCGGTGAGCAGCGGGGAAGAAACGTGGTTGTTGACCAAAGCAAGCCACCGTCCGCTAAGCGTATCCGCAACGTCCTACCTGAAGTTGAGGGTGAAGACCACGAGTATCACATCTTGAAGGACACCATTGTCAAGGATACTTGCAACTGGGTCTTTAACGAGGCACAGTGGGAAGAATGGATGGCCAAGAAAGAATCACGCTCTCTTCTTGCAGTTACTGGTGAACCCGGCACGGGAAAGAGTCACATCGGAGCTACCGTGTACGAGAAGTTTCTCGAGGAGGTCCGAAAAGATGCAAAGCATACTTGTGCGGCTCACTTTTACTTTCGAGAGCAGAGCCAGAGTCTTTCAGGCTTCATCTATGCCCTGATCACAATTATCAACCAGGTTGTCGAGCAGAATGCACAAATCTGCGACTTCATCAACACAGAGTGGCTCAAAGATGAGGTTGCTATCGACGTCTGGGACTGGGATGATCTTATGCGAAAGCTCTTGGCTCCAGCATTCAAGAAGGGGTCTAAAAATCACTTGTACCTCATGCTTGACGGTATAGACGAGCTCCAAGACATTGAAACGCTCATTGAGTTTCTGGGTATTATCAAGGAGCAAGAGCTGAGGATCTCTATTGTCACTACGTCTCGGCCAAATGTTCTTCCCAAGCTATCCGAGGTGGTTTCTGTCCTCAACATTGATGTTGACAAGGAGAAGCAGCTGGATGATCTGAAGGAACTGGTGTGGAACCGTCTCAACTCTTTGAGTGCTCTGCGAAACTTTGGCCGCTACGTCAAGCAGAGAATTGCTGACAAGGTCCAAGAGTTTGCACCAAGTAAGTGGTCCTTCTATTGTATGACTTGGCTAACCATTTAGACATGCTTTACGCTGAGCACATGCTGCTACGGCTGAATGATCTCGGCCGCGAGGGTGCTGTTCTTCGAAGTCTCGATAAGCCACTGCCAGGGGATCTTCATGACCTTTACGAGGCTCTTCTTACAGAGTGCTATCGCCATCTTGCCTCTAACCACGAGTTCCTTGTCAACAGACTTCTCCATTGGGTTGCCTATGCTTTCCGCCCTTTGTCTCTCAACGAAGCTGTGTCTTTGCTGAGTAGCTGGGCTGAAGGAGGTGAATCCGATATTGAGGAGATCCCCCGGCCCCTGACCAAGTTTATCCGAGTTGGAGACCCTGGAGCTGATGCAGAGGCTCGAGCAAAGATCCAGTCTCAAGGAGGATGGGGCACTGCTGTGAATCAACTCGAAAAGACTCAAGATGCTACCCCTGATGCCATCTACGACGATGGTACCCTCCCTGTCAAGTTTCATGAGCGTTCAATGAGATCATTCTTCCGTGAGGCCCCACGAAAGGAAGAGACTCAACGTTGGAAGCCATCCGAGGCACACAGACAGCTGTTTCTTGACTGTGCCAAGATGGCCCGTAAGGACAGTACTGTGATCCCATCGCTGAGACAGTATGCGACTCGGTATCTCATTAGCCACTGGAGGAACATCAACCTCGAGGAACACTCGGTTGAAGAGCAGGTTGAAGTCATGGAGGCCTTTGGCTTGGCTCTACTCAATAAGTACTCGTATGCCACCTTGTTGGAGCAGCAAGAGGCTGTATACAAAGACATTTTCCCAGATGATGTCTTTGACAAGGTTTCTCAGTGGGCAAAGCTCAAGGTTACCCTCAGTCAAGAGGTTGCTGAGTGGTGGGCTGATTTGGCGGAGAAACCTCGAAACTGTCTGGTTCCTCCGGCTAAAGCTCACCTCAAGGGGCTGTACAATGCGATCAACACCAAGGAGGCCGTTACACGGTTCAACAGAGTGAGGGATGCACTGCAGCTTGTAAGTCTATGCTCCAGTTGACGTTCACAACTAACGGTAGCAGAGCAACATGAATGATCGACTTGTTGAACAAGCCAAAAAGAACTTTGAGGACGCGGTTGGAGATACCTCAAAGCCTCTGTCTCCAGCACAGGCTTCCCTGGCCTTGGAGGACCTGTTTGAAGACATTGAGATGGGCGCCTCAGGCTATCGTGCTGTTTCTACAGTCCTTCTCACATTCAAACACTACGGACCAGCTGAAACGACTTGCCTCAAAGCCATCGAGAAAGCAGAGGATCCTTTGGAAAAGGTCAACTCTTATGCAGCCATGGGACGCATCCTCATCAAAGGAAACCCCGAAAAGGCCTACGAATATGCCAATCTCTGCATCGAGAACCTTGATTCGTCGATGCCTACGTGGGTTCAACGCTGGTCCAACGTCACCAAGGCAAGAATCGAAGTCAAGCTGGAAAAGTTTGAGGCAGCTGCTCAGACTTATACCCAAGCCAAACTGGTTGACCCTAACGGCTTAACTATTGGGGATGTCCTTGAAGAAGAAATTGCCATCTTTTCCAAGGACAAAGACAGGAAAGGCTTCATGGACATTCTCAAAAAATGGAGCCCCTTGGAGAGGCTGACATGGATGGCCTGGCAACACGATACCATGGGCCCTGATCGGCATCGTGTTATTCGAGACGCTGCTATCAAGGCAGGTGAAACTGATTTCCTCATCCAAATGTACGAGGAGTCGATCAAGTATCTCGACAACGTCAACGCGGCAGCCCCTCTACGCTGTGACCTTGCAATCGCCCATCTCGAGGTTCGTGATGATCCTGAGGCGGCTAGAAAGGTGCTAGATGAGGTCCTCGACAGTGGGTCTACAGGCTGGCCATATGCCGTGACGGATGAGCTCCCAGAGTCGACTCTAGAGCGAGCTATTGGCCACCAGTCAGAAATGCTCTACCGTCTATTCCGACAGTCCCGTGATCCAGAAGTCAAGAGAGAACTTCTCGAGTCTCTTGAAGGTCTCCTCACTCGGCCTCTTTCTCTGGATGTGCCTCCCAACTCTGACACCTTTTTATACCTGCGTCTGGTTACCATGGCTCGCATGTATCTCAAGATGGGACCTGCTAGAGAAGCTCACAAGAACCTTCAGGGGGTTATTGACACTTGCATCGATGCCCTGGGCGATTCAGTGGGATGGAACGATTCGCCTAACCTGATCTTTCTTGCTACAGCCCTATCCATCATGGCCGGAGCTGTCAAGAACGGAGACAAGCTCATCAGAATGGCACGAATTCTTGTATCGGCCGAGTTCAGTCGTCTTACCCCTGATCCAGAGGACGAAAGTGAGGATGGTGAATCTGGAGATGAATCCGAGGGTGGATCAGAGGAATCTGACGAAAATGAAGTACCTGCGGCAGAAGACTCGGACGAAGAGGAACTAGAGTTGCCCACCAACGAAGGAGATCTCCTTGGAGATCTTGGTATGCGAACTTGTGACGGACCTTGTATCCCCAACAAGCACTTTTACTGGTGGGGAGACAGATCTGCATATCAGTGCTTGATCTGCTTTGACGGATTTCTCTGTGAGGAATGTTATGAGAAGCGACAAGCCGCAAACAAGGGGGAACCCTTGAACTGTCGTCACTTCTGTGGACAGGACCACGAGTACATCAAGGTGCCTATTGAGGGATGGAAGGGCGTCAAGGATGGTAAGGTGATGATTGAGGGAGAAGAGCCAGTTGAGTTTCAAGAGTTATTGCGGCAGATTCGGGATGACCTATGCAAGGAGGCATGGGACTCGTTCTGGTATGGCTAGATATACGAAGCATATAGAAAGCGTATGAAGATATAAATTAATACCTCTCTATATCTATAAGCCCTATCTTAAGCCTCTCTTATAACTAATTATATAAAGGAGAACTATGAAATATATATAGGGATGGATATTGTTAATCTAACGTTAGAGCGGCGACCATTAGGGGTGTTTGGGCTGATATCAGTGGCGGAGGTGGTTAATGGGATCGAATATAGTAAGAAAGGCTTGGATTTTATAGTATAAGACCGCTAATTAGATATAAGACGATCGAGAAAGCTATCTATATACTATGTTTTTATATAGGTACTCAAAAATGGTCAACCTTATAGTAAATATCCGGCTTTGTTTAACTAGCGTGCCAATGTAGTTTCTCTCAGCATCTGAAAACAAGATCTATAAAAGGAAGACAAGCAAAATTAATAATAAAAAATGGTTCTGTAGAATAGAATAGTTCGCTCGTGGGTTGCGGGAGTATGTTTATCAGACAGGTGACTGTGGTCCGGCCCAATAGTTGATCTAGGCGCACTGAAGATCGATACCGGTTCCAACGAGGGTCGCAACGGCAGGGGGGAAAAGGCAGACTCGATCGGGCCCGTGATGACTATAGAGGGAGAGTCTAATCGGATTAGGTAACGGCACGCTGGTCGTGTTGCGCTTCGCCGCGCCTTTGTAGTTGCGCAAGCAGCCGACGCTCTAATAACGTAGCCCGCTCGTAGAAGCCAGGAAACTGGCTGGCGCTGGGCATGCCGAACCTCAAACATACACCTTCTGCTACGGTCAAGCGCACCGGAATATGCTCCCCTTGGCACCACTACCGGAGCTAGATACCTGACGAGGGAATCTCATCTTCTTGCTGAGAGCTTGTATTTGCTACAACAAATCTCGGCTTGGGCACTGCCCTGCAGGGCAGGGACGAATAAATGGATTTCGCACAGTCTATTCACGAAGACTACCGACAAGACATGCCACTCACTGTTAAGCGGTATTCCATGAGATAAAGATCACCGAAGCTTCTACAAGAATTCCTCTTGTCTTTAGACCCAGCTTTTCTTATTCTAGGGGTAATTTTTATCGAATTATATAGAGACTTTGCCAAGGATCTACAAAGAGTAGTTGGCACTCCTCATTGTTGCCGATTGCTTCTTTTGGGAACGGACGTAATTGATGATGTCTAATGCCGGAAACACCGACTCAGCAGACCAGTCGCTCAGGAAAGGCGGTGAAGGACATCTTGCCCTTTGACCCAGCGCTCCACGTTCTCTGCGGTTTCAGCGTACCAAGTGTTCATCAGACCCTCATCAACATATCCCATGTGCGGTGTTGTAAGAAGAGCAGAACGTCCGCCTCGACCCCAATAGTTAGCTCGTCTCCACGGGCTAGTCAACGGTAACGGCTCGATGTCGAAAACGTCCAACGCAGCTCCTCGAATCTTGCCTCGCTCCAGCGTATCGAGTAGGGCGTCTTGGTCAATCAGCGGCCCGCGTGACGTGTTGATAAGTAGCGCTGACGGCTTCATGTGTTTCAGTTCTTTCGCGCCGACAATGTTGCGTGAACGGTTGCTGAGCACGTAGTGCATGCTCACGACGTCCGCACTGCTGAAAAGGTCTTCCTTGCTCACTGCCTGCAAGGTTTTGCTGCCTTCGATTCCACCGTCGGTGGGCAAACCGACCGCAACAGCCATCTGGTCAGCCTTTTTCTGTGTGAGGTTCTCGCTCCAGCATACGACGCGCATGCCCCAAGCGAGGTGGGCGACGCGGGCCACAGCAGCGCCTAGACGGCCCAGCCCGACGACACCCAGCGTCAAACCAGGGAGACCAGTCGCGAGCCCGCTCTGCCAGCTAGTACCGGCCTTGAGCGCGGCGTCATCGGCTGCAACGTTGCGTGCCAAGGCTAGAATCAGGGCCCAGGTGTGCTGTGTTGTGGGATGTACTCTGCCCTTCTTGATGTTGGGGCGTACAGGGCTGGTCTGATCAGTGCGGCCGAGACCAGGAGCAGCGACGACGGCGATTCCCATTTCTTTGGCCGCTGCAAGATCGAACATCTCGAATTGCGTGCCGGTGGCCAGCAAAAGCTTCAGGTTGGGCAGCTGGCGGAGCAGAGAGCCTGGGAAAGCGGTTCGTTCGCGGACTGCAGAGATGAGGTCGAAAGGGCGAAGCCTCTCAATGAGGCGCGCTTCCTCGGCATCGTTGACAGGGACAATGGTGTCGTTGAAGGTGGTGATGTGTAGCTGTGAAGGCGGAATGTTGGCGAAGTGCGCTGCTGACGTGTTTAGGTAGTCGTCGATAATGGCAAGCGACAGAGGTTTTTGCTGCGAGGCGCCGCGTGTGGCTACTCCCCGTCTTGTGAGCAACGGCTTCAACAAGCGTGGGGTCCTGGGTGTCATGATGGTGATTGGTGGGTGGTGATGGTTTTGCCGTGGTTGTTTGACATGTTTGTCTGAGGTACACGGTTTGGCTGCGGGGCATTCTTTCCCCCGGCACGGTAGGACCAAAACACCAAATCGATTAACGCGATTATGTATCTAACGCAAGCTCAGTCGCATCGGTCAGTTTGTAATCTGGTCACTTGGACTTTTGCCTGACTGTGCCCAAAGGACACTACTACTCTCTTAGACCTTCGGAAGCTATTCCGGAGTAGCCAACCTCGCCAGAGTAGTGGTATCGAGGAGTACAAGGTAGTGCGGGTCATCGCTATGGAACTAAGTAAACGCCCCCCCCGTATTCCTCTAAGGCTTCACGCACGCCCATATTATTCTAGGTAGCCGAGTAGAGGGCATTTTCGATCGACAGACCGCCCACACAGTACTCCCACTCTCGCGGGACATGCGTCAAGGCCAGATCGCGTGGTCCCATCAACCACATGTAGAGAATGTCCATGTCCATGCTAGCCCAGAGCTAGAAGAAGTATCTTGAAGTTGAGTTGGAGTAAAATGCGTAAAAGGACATTAGCGGTTGGCGGGACAGAAGACTGGGACGCCAAAGCGCGCAAGCACGATAAAATGTACTATAATGAACTAATACAACTTCTTGAAAGTATTAGATAAAGATAATGAAAGAGTAAACCAAGTGTAAAATAAACTCAAAATCTTTTCATTTTTCTACTAGACCTTGGCTCAAGTTAGAGCAGAAGCGGTTGTCAGACCGAGCCAGCGAAGTCGTCGCCGACCATGGCCCTCAGCTGGCCATTATGAGAGATGCTGGAGCAGTTGAGCGCGAGCCGATATCAGGTCTGCAGCAGAAACTTCTCTGTAGCGAGGTCTGTGACATGGAACTCTTCATAGTTGCTCGAGATGGTGGCAGCAGGACCATGTGATCAGCAGCGTGCGTGGATATGGTTGGTGGTTCCTCCCAGGTTCGGCGTGATCTGATCGTCAGATTGTAACCACTGAGGCGGATTTCATGGACGACAATATCGCCATTAATCAAGCACGAAAGGCCGAGATCATTATGATGCATTAACAGATAGCTTGAGGTCCTCATCCTTCTTATACCCATCTTCCATATCCGCCTCTATCCCGCCAACCACCACATGCCTCCGGCTCTAGCGACGCCACCTCGGGCCAAAGCCGTGTAGAAACCTGGAACCAGCTGTACTAAATCCCACTTCCTACAGAACGCCAACAGCCTGTGGTAATTCATGGGCAGCTTTTCTTCTTCCTCGTTCTCTGGAGCTGAATGCATAACTTCTCCTCAACTCATCACCCTGCACTGCATCATCACCCCCGAACCGATTTCGAAAGCGAAGCAACGATAATGCTAGGCGATAAGAAAGGTGTCTTAAAACGCCTTGAAGATCAGGGTCCTCGACGAGCCCCACCGAGCGAGAACCCCTGCAGCGACCGTATTAGCTTAGCGTGGGATGAGAGCCGGGAGTCTCAAAAGTTGAGAGTGTGCAACATT
>SSHR01001742.1:0-16516 GCA_006518225.1 Fusarium neocosmosporiellum
TAATAGAAGTTACTAGGAATACTCCCACCCGGGCTTATAACTGTAACTAATAGCTATTTTGCACCAACCGAGCATACAAAAGAGGATAATAAGAGCCTTATTCTTCTACAAAGGAAAGCGGCTAAAGAGCCGGTTTTATCAGCTACCGAGCGCCCCACAATAGGGGCTATGTTTGACCAATCAGAGGGCGAGGCGTAACGCAACATATTGAAATCCGACACGAGATAGTTCCTGTATCGCTTGCGTATGAGGCTGACGCAGGGTGGTCATCAGAAACAGGGGTGACACGGTCTGTTTTATGGCACTCGCACGCTCGCACGGTGCACATAGTGACCATTTGTCCACCGGAGGGGCGATTGAATTGAATTGATGACCACCCTGGGCTAACGAGATCTTTATACGTACTAATACGGGCGGTATCATGCCTATTAATTCCCTCTTGATGGTCGGCCGGTCAAGGATGGTTAGCTGGGTCCAATCACCAAGACGATGTGGGACGGTCACTGAGTCAAGCACCACGACCCTGATTACACGCTTGCTGTAGTGTACAATTAGATAGCCTATTGTGGCAAGCTTGGTTGACCACGTCATGTTACTCCCTTCTGCGGTTCAAGATGCCACCACGTGGGCATGATATTGTAATACTAGAAGCCTATCAATGGCGCAGTTGGTTGACCACTTTATAGGTGATACCAAGCATACATCATGCGACCACTTCTCGTCCGTACAAACCGAGATTAGGAAGGGTACAAAGCAAAGTTTGGTTAATCCAATGCATCATTTTCTTGATCTCGATTGTGCCGGTCGAGATATTGAATGGTAATGGACATCAATCTCATCCTACGATCGTCCGAAAGACCAGGAGATTTGAAGCGCTCCAAATATATGTCCTGTAGACGTTTCGATATCCGCTCCAAGCACAGCTAGCCTTTCAGGCCCGACCGAAATGGCGGCTGTCGCGGGAAGACTAAATCAATGCCACCAGAAGAAAAGGCATTGTGACCGAGAACTACCCGTAGGCGCCTCCAAGTCTCTCGTTAGATCCACCAGGGGCTAAGGGATCCGCTATCACTTCATCACAGAAATATCATCGCTACAAAATCACGGGGGATGAGTGACTTGGCTACGATGTTTCGGCTCGTAACAAACGGTAGGTTCCGAACTCTATCCATTCTATATCTAAATACAGACGTCGGCCTCTATTAAGTAGCAGTGTAAAGCATTCTTCCAAAAAGTGCAGTGGTAAGCAAGGGTTTCTACTCTCAGAAGGACCCGAACTAATAACTTGAAAACAAAACATATAAGGAAAGATGCGAGCAAAAGAAACAAAGAGAATAGGCAGCCAAGGAGTAGAAAATAGTAGCGGCACCGAGAGGACTGCTAAAAGCTTGCCACTCTAATCGCTTCATTTTAAGACTCAGCCTTCTTTGTAGCCTTGGTCCTGAGCTTCATCGTAACGAACACAAGACCGTAGAAACCAACCACAAAGACAACAACGATACCCGCGTTTCTCCATCCATACCATTCTTCATTGAGGTTCAGTGTCTGTAGGTAATCCCCTCCTTCTGTGTATTGGCACACGCGGCAAGAGGAGGTGTCGTCTGGGTTGAGGAGGTTTGTAGCGACTCCCATGCCTTTCTGGTAAACGGAAAGATAATCCCCGCAGGTTTGGTTGGAAGGCGGGTCAAATATAGCAAGTTCATCATCCTTGCAGTGGACAGGCTTGTCCCAGGTAGTGAAGACGAGCAGGGAACTCATAAGGTAGTTGAAAGGGTCGATGTAGTACATCCTAAGAGAACACGCAGTTAGTAACTACTCTAACTAGGGTTCTTGGATATAAAAGGCAAACTTTTCTTACCAGTATCTCCAGAAGGGCTCAATTTGGCTGTACGGTACCATGACACCGCAGAAAGAGACCAGAGTGGTGATGACCAGGGGGTTGACGAGGGACGCGAAGACGGCGTTGGGGGTGTATGCGGCAATCATTTGTCCAATGCCAGTGTATAGGAACTCATACATGACCTATCAAAATGTTAGTTGCGCTGTCGGACTGGTATAGAAGAGTCTAGGGTATGTGCAGCAACTTACCACAACGAAGAACACACTGCCAGCGTGCTCGGGCCCGGAAGGAAGGCCGGCAGTGAAGTACCAACAGACGTAGTACAGCAAAGCACACACAAGCAAGTAGGGGAATTCCGATACAATCAAACCAGTAACAAAGGGAGCCCAGTGGTACATCTTGCTCTTCTTCTCGCGCGCCTCATAGATATCGCGACGATCGATAAAGAGAGGCTGAAGTTGGGAAATGATACCGGGTGCGATAAAGATAAAGTTGAAAACGGTGAAGAGGTTCTGCTGAAGGTCTGTAAGGCTGTCCCCAATCATCCAAAAGGTGAAGCCGTTAAGCAGGGCCAAACTGATGTGCATGGCCATCTTGTTATCGACATATTCGGTGTTGCGGAATAGTGAGATGTTCATGCGATGTGAGACCACCTTGATCTGCGTCCACATCGAAGCGGCAAACTCGTTTCCGTCATCATTGACTCCTGAAGGCCGAGATAGAGCGGCTTCAACCATATGGTCCAGTTCCTTGGTGAGATTTTCGTGTTCGGGCGATTCCAGCCAGATTTTATTCCAGTCTTGCTTATGAGATGGGGTACCGTTGCCTGACACCACGTCGATCATGTGTTCAGCAGGGTTGGCTTCAGGCGGGCATGGGGCTCCGTAACGACCAAAGTATGACTTGATAGTGCTTGCGTTGTCGCCGATATCGCCAAAGTATACAGTCTTTCCACCCTTGGCAAGTAGTAGGAGCGTATCGAACTGGGCAAATAGCTGTGCTGACGGTTGATGAATGGTAACCAAGATAGTCTGTCCGGCTGCTGCGAGTTTTCGGAGGAAGCGGACGGTATTATAAGCAGCCTGGCCGTCGAGTCCGGATGTAGGTTCGTCAAGGAAGATAAGAATACTGGGCTTTGCGACCAACTCGACGCCAATGGTGAGACGCTTGCGTTGTTCAACAGAGAGACCATTGCCTGGACGGCCGACAAGGGTATATTCGAGATCTTTCAGCTCTAAGAGGTCCACAATAGTATCGACATATCGCAGCTTTTCTTCGGTGGGAGTATCACGAGGCTGGCGCAAGAGGGCCGAGAATTCGAGGGCCTCGCGAACAGTTGCCAGAGGCTCATGAACATCGAGCTGTTCGACATAACCGGCTGAACGTTGAAACGACACGGGAATAGGGCGACCATCAACCAAGACGGATCCATGAATGGTTCCCTCAGTTTTCCGTTGCGCGAGGACATCAAGGAGCGTTGTCTTACCGGCACCAGAAGCTCCCATCAGAGCACCGAGCATACCGGGTTTCACGTAGCCTTGCACGTTATCGAGAAGGACGCGGTCACCATCCGAGGTTTTGACGGTATATGTCAGACTTCTCCAGGTAAAGATGCTTCGGTTGCGAATGAGCTCATTGTCAAGGGTTCTATCAGAGTCGGATCCAGATCTGGCTGGGGTCTTCTCAGCAGGCTGCGCCTCCTCGTCTGCGCGGAGTTGAAACAGGTGCTTGGACTTTTGATGCTGTTCCCGAGGAATAAGGAGGTTGCGGCCACCTTCTCCCACTTGCTTCCAGCCATTGGTGAAGAAGATAGTGAGGCCAATAAACAGGACCCACCACGCGCAGATGATGCCAAAGTTGCGCCAGATATGGCTATGGCCGAAGGACATGTGCTCGAGATACTGCTCGCCTGTGACGCTCGTGGTGCTAGGCGGCGCACCGCCAACACCAGTACATGCCTGTCCACCTTGTCCTTCAGTATAGCCTGGACCATTGGGAATAAGATAGGGACCGACACAGGGGATATCCTGGCCATGGAATTCGTTTGAAAGAAGAGCGTCAAACCCATAAGCCATGGGGTTGATCCAGAAAATCCAAGAAAGCCACGGGTGCATCTCGGGCTTGGCAATCATATATCCCATATAGACAAACAAGGCGACAGTGGAAAGACCAGAGACCTTTGTCGCGGCGTCAAAGGTGGGGAATGCGGCGCCGACAACGCGGAAGAAAGAGGTCATGGACAAGGCAGTTGTATAATTGATTACCAGGTAGGTGAAGAAGGCGCCGGCAGTAGTCTTGAGACCGACCATGAAGTAGAGAATGAGGCCGAAGTGCGATACCTGGAACAACATGATGGGCAAGTCTGCGACGACTTGGGCGATGACGACCGCTGCTGGGTTATACAGGGCAAAAGAGCGGTGCTTGGCCAAGATGGGTCTGCCAGTGAACGAGTCGGTGACTTCAGAAAGAGCGATAAGAGCGTTGTAAAGGATAGAGAAGAACAGGGCACCGCCCTTGAGGAAGAGGCCGGCGGAATTGTCGGGGGCAGAATAGAATAGGGAACCACCCAGGAGAGCCTGGATGACTGTTGCACCTTGCTTCATGAAGAGGGTCGCCTTGTCTCCCCATATGATCTGGTACTGCCTGATGGTGGCCGTCTTGACCTGAGTGAAGAAGTCGGCGGTGACGGGCGACTTTGCGGGCACTCCCTTGTGCTTCTCGCGAGCGACCATTTCTTTGAAGACGGCCGTGTTGTCGGCAGCTTCCTGGGTTATTGGGTATGTTCGAGCCTCTTCTAGCATCTTGGGATAAATAGCCGAATTGTTGTATGCATCGCGGACTGCATCGGCGGTGCGAGGGAAGATTTCCTCATATCCAGGGGCTATAACCCGCTCATGGGGAATCGTCACACCCGTCAGGAAATCTCCTCGGTTAGAGCCACTGTCTCGCATAAAGCCGAGGTCCTCCATAAAAGGCACGGCCTCCTTTTGAGATCCGTAGAAAATCTGCTTGCCTTCGTCGAGAACGAGAACCTTATCGAAGTGCTCGTAGATGCCATTACCCGCCTGGTATAATGTAACGATGGTGGTGAGACCGAGAATGTCAGTCATGACCCTGACAGCCTTGATCCACTCAAGAGCAGTGCTGGCATCGAGACCTCTCGTCGAATTATCCCAGCAGTACATACTCGCGCGAGTAGTCATGCATTCGAGAATGGATACTCGTTTCCTCTCTCCTCCAGAAACACCTCGAATAAAGGCGTCTCCGACCTTTGTGTGGGCAGTGTGGGAGATACCGACTGACCGCAAGAGGAAGTCCTTGTAGAACTGGGCGTACTCCTCGTGTGTCTTGATCCCAGGGGGCAAGTGGAAGGGAACCTTCATGCGGGAGGCGAAGTCGATGGTTGCCTCGACGGTAAGGGTTGGGAAGAAGATTTCCTCCTCGGTGTTCATGATGATCTGGCCACGATACTGCTTGGCTTCGTCGGCGGTCATGTTACCGTAATGGACGTCTCCTATGACCTCTTCGTAGCCGCGTCGGTTGTTGGCCAGCACACTGAGCAATGTTGTGCAGCCTGATCCTGGGCGGCCTAGAACTAGCAACATCTCTCCGGGCTTGACACATCCGTGTGACTTCTCGATGATGGTTTTCATTGGTTCGGTTTTGCTGCTCTTGTGGAAGGGGTAAAACTGGGATAGTACGTTTTCGTTGAAGGTCGCGTCAGCGCCGACGCCCTTGACTGTAAGGTCGGTCCAGCTCACGCCGAGCTTCTTAGGCTTATCTCCGCCTTCTTCGTCTCGCTCTTGTATCATCTGCATCTCGGGCGCCATGTGCCATGCCATCTTTTCGCGGTAAGACATGGTCTTCTCGAGCCCGCTGTCCACATCTGCGGTATGTTCGGTTTGGTATGCCGTGATGGACTCTGGGTCCACGGTGGAAGAACTGGTACTCATGGCCGAAAATGGGACACTTGACCGACAAAACAAACTATTAGATTAGACAAATGAGAAGAAAGAAGGGTTTGCAACTTGAATGGAAATGCCACAGAAATTACATTGCTATATATACAAAAGAAGCACCTGCTCAATATTAGTAAATAAATGTCGAAAAAGCTGCTTACAGAAAAGCATTAGTCGACTTCATCCGGCTCTGGAAAGGCTCGCGATTACAGAGGGAGATATGAAAGCTTCCGGACCCGGTAAGACGGAACACACTAGAGCTGCTTAGCGGAAATTTGAATCTGTAAAGCCTCCGGTGTGTAGGATCCACGATTGTGAGCCGCTATTGCACTGTGTCGTCCCCTTTAAATGTGACTAATCTCGGGCCTCCGGGTGACGAAGCCACAGTGTGAGATGCACGAGCTAATTCAACCGAGCCCTTAATAAAGTTAGCCACCGTCGGGACAAATTACGCGATAGCCTGTGCATGTCTCCGACTATAAGTAATCACCAATTCGCTCCAGAGGCTGATCTCTTAGCGCGCAAAAAAAAAAAAAAAAAAACCCTCCGCGGAGGGTTTAAAGATAAGCTTTTCCCTCGCACGCATTCGGGGGTCTTTTGTGTCGCCTCAAATCTCGGCCTCTCAAGCTCAAGTCTGGGCCACAACTTTGCATCGAATTTGGTTGCACCCTCTTCTCGTACTATTCGATCCGTAACTATCCCGATTCGCCTATAATATAGGCATGTGATATCGCTATGGGTGCCGCAACAGTTCATCCCTCGCAGCGGCGTGTTTCTTGCGAGGTTTGCAGGAAACACAAGTCAAGGTGTCAACGACTCAACTGGAACGACCCCAAATGTGCCAGGTGCACATTACTGGGCGTGGAGTGTACCACTGGGCAGCAGAGGAATATCGGAAGGCCTCGCCGAACGGCTGCTTCTACCACTCCTCCGAGCTCGACTGTTAAGAAACCAACAGCCAGCATGTACACTCAGACAATTCCTCCCAGTACGTCTCAAAAGAATGCTTTCCTCTCCGAGGGGGCATGCCAGATGGACTGGACAAGCCTCTTGTCTCCAGCTTCTAGCCCAGTGCAAGTCCCCGCCACGGCCGTGGATGATACATTCGGTGGTGCGGCAACATGGTCCACAATGGGAACGGCCTCTTTTGATCAATACTCACCGCCGTGGGATGCTGGCTTCGGCCTCGCCGATGCTGAATTCATGTTTGCTCACGACTTAGCATTCGGCATCCCAACACCATCTCCGTATACACCAACCTCCTATCTTCCCCAGGGTCCACCAAGCACCGTATCAAGCAACCATGGCATCTGCTTGACTACGGTAAATACCCTCGAGATACCAGGGCCAGAGAATGCAGACAGCATCGATGCCTCGACTGCTCTCATGGAGCTTTCCAAGATGAACCTCGACTTGCACATCCGCGTTGCAGCTGCCGAGATTAGCAAAGCTAACCTGGAATTCAACGACGTCATACATCGGCACGGCGCGTTATACATTGACAACTCCACCCTAGCCGAGTTTATGCTCAAGACGTCTCAAAACTTCCTGCAGCTCCTCACCAGACTTCTCAGCACCCGACAATCCCGTGGCGTGCTGTGTGCTTCGCCTACGGCAGACACACTTTTCCCCGAGTTGCTGTCGATGCAGTCCCAATCCCAGCAAACGACTCAGTTCAATCCATCCTCTTGTTCGCCTCCATCCTATCCTACCGACATCACAGGGCCACTGCCCGCTCCCGTCGCGCTTACCATTACGAGTATATATACCCAGCTCATCTCGCTCTATGAGCTGATCCTCGAATACATCACCGCTCGTGTCGAGCGAATCTCTATCGATCCCATCGCCCCCATTCCAGGTCTCATCTTTGGTGGTGTGCCCCTGGAGAATCCGTGCACACAGGGCATGCTCTTTTCCGAGGCCATTGTACGTCTGCTGGAGAGAATGGAGTGCGCTTTGGGCATCAAGCCTGGGCCTTGCGCCAGTCTAGTAGGTTTGTTATCGGCAAGACAAATAAAGGTGCTCTGGAGTGAGTTGGACGGTAGACGCGCTATTATTCCTGGTCACGCTATTATGCGGCCTGCTACCTTGCGGAGGTTATTTGGAAAAATGGCAGTTATCTTTAGAAAAATTTCGGCAGATTCATCATAGACGTAAATAAAATATCCATTGGCCGCCTTGAATGACGCACTGACCGAAACCGACACGTCGTGATTTGCGAAAACTCGTCCTAATCGCGGTGAATAGTGTTGGAAACCATATCGGATTACTAAGGCCGCTCTGACATACGGGCTGTATGACCAAGAAGGGCTAAAACATGGATGAAACAGATCGTGAGGAAAGCTTCGTAATAGCTGACGAATACAATCCGATCCAAGGAGGTACAAAACAGACTAAATTCAGTCATTCAGTTAGAAATCAAGAGCTTCAACGCATAGTCAAAATCCCTCGTCAATTGTGAGACAGGGTAATCTCGAGATTCTATCATCTAAGATGAAGTAAACTATAGGACATTAAAACAAAAGGGATTCTTCTTGTCCGAAAGATCACGGAATGCAAAATCAGTCTCGTCCAGCTCGTCCCTGTGCTCCTCGAGATACTTGCGGCGTTTAGTGTTCTCCCATCTCAGATAACATATCGAAGCGATATTGATCACAGCGCAAAGAGAAAGGGCTATGATGTTGGCACGGAGACCCTGGCGGTAAGGCGGTTCCGTATAGAGTTGAGGACCAACAATGTCTAGATGTAAAGTTAGCAGATATTAGTTGGGGAATGCACTAGGTTACTGACTTCCAACACTGTAACAGACAAAGAAAATAGCTGGTGAGGTAATCTTCTTTGTGTGACCACCAATATTCGCACCTACAGTCCCGAAGCCGAGAATGAAGGAACACGGTATAAATCCAACCATAATCCAGAATCCTGCCAAAACAGGTCATCGGTGAGAGGGATGCCCAAGAGGAATCTCAAACTCGCAATTCCTGCAAAGTTTGTGGAGGCGCAAATGAGAAAGCCGAAGGCTCCCCATCCAAACACCTGAGATGCGAAATATTTGCCGACTGGGAAACGCTGGAGTAGCAGAAGGGACGGATATTGCCAGACAAGCCACCCAAAATAGAAGATGGAATTCGCCCAGGAGTATTGATTGCCGACTAGCTTCAAATCATCCTGAAGATTGTATAGAACAGCATACTGAATCGCCTGTTTGTCAAGGTACTGGAGAAATCCAGTCACGACGAGAAGTCTATGCAACTGTTAGCCAAATGTTTGATGCACTCGAGGAGGTTTCTGTACGGCAACAAATAGACGTCAATCTTTCTGCGGACTCGACGACGCTGTTCATCCGTGATATTTGCGCTTCCAAGATCTGCGCGGAACTTGAGGGCGACATCCGCGGTGTTCAGATCAGGATCGGAGTCTGATGGGAAATATTGCTACGTTAGCCTCGTCATTGTCATAACTGCATTCATGCGGGCATAGGACATTACCTGTTTGCTGAATGCTGTGAGTCTGAACTTCATTTTTAGGTTCCATTGTTGCTTACGAAGGCGCGGGAAGGCTAGTCGACGAAGAACGAGGAACGGTGGCGATTCTGCCTCTTTCTTTTGTTCTCCTGAAGTAGATCAAAGCCTGAGTATTTAAATTCCTTCTGTGACTGATTGTTTGATCATGAGCGCTGAGTGTCTAATTCCAGTAGATCACGCCTTCAACGCCGCAATAGGTGTGATAGTAGATGTGGATCTCATTGGAAATCAGTCGAGTATTCTTGAAGGGACCTTGCGTGCCTCGACGTGGGTAAGACGTAGGCAAGTGCAAGGATCATGATTCCCTAACTACTGGACGTTCTACGATATATCTAACGAGCTCTATTGTTTATGGTCGTATTTTCTTTTCACTCAAAGAATTATGTTGGTCATGCTGCATAATACAGTGTCATTGGTTTCCATACATCAACCTCCTGCTAGGCTGTGTATCTGCTAAATATCACATGCAATAAAAGAGTCTCGTTCGATTTCCTTGGCCCTAGGCTTAACTCACTGATTGTGAGACCGTGTGTTATAGGTCAATCTACAACCGAGAGTGATCCAGATAAGGACTCTCAAAGCCGGTATCGGTGGTTCTGCCAGTTACAGGCACGATCTTCAACTTCGCTTAGAGGTTAGGGACTTTACCCACATCTCGCTTCCACCAGCATGAAGAGAGGGTCAGATGGTCCTTTAGCATCTTTTTCTGCTAGTCAACATCAGTACCTTGTTTCGAGGCTCGCACTCGTAAGCGTTAGTCTTGGCATTGAAAAAGTTGATTACTCTTCATTCCGAGTCTATGGTGGGGTCTCCAAGTTACGGAGTTCTCAAATCGGAATAATACGTGACTACCCCGGAGGGTGGTTATTAATCACCATAGTCGAACCATTATCTCGGCGATCCAGATTTGATAAAGCTCCTACAAGGTAATTGCAACTAAGAATGATGAGAACATCCACATACAAGGGTTAAGCTGTAAGTAACGTTTATGAACGAGCCTCTCATATACCGTTTTGACCCAGGCGCAAGACAGGGAAACACAATGAGAGCTGTACCATGGTAAAGCTATACCAGCAGTGGAGTACGTGGCCAGCTTATTGAGCCCACGACCAATGGAATTGTTGATGCATGATACAGAATGGCCAACTCAACTTGTGGCCAATCTGGTAAAAGCATCATTCACCACCCTATAGACAGTATCTTCACATATGAAAGTGAGCCTAGTCAAGCAATGCGTTTTGAATGGGTCTTATGATGCCATTTGAGCTATTGAGAGTAGTGGTATAGGGCATATTGAGCCGTTGGTTGATTACTGATACTGAAAGAGTCACCAGCGTCTTCATTAATACCTCACATGCGGGATAGCGAGAAGGCTTGCTGGGTTCCCCGCTATTGACAGCTGAGACCCTTCAAGCACGTCACGGACTGGCATATTGCACGATTGAAGCCACGAGAAGAAGAGTGAGCTGCTTATGAATCTGATGAATGGTGTTGAGTGCTTGAATAAAAGGGGGCTTTGGCCATTGAGCACAACTTTGTCTAATCTCTCAAAGCATTTATTCTGATCATTGTCACATTGATAGAAGTACTTTGTACTCTCCAGCAAGGCCTCGTAACTTCGGATAATTTACCTGCATCATGACGGACCTCACCACGCTAGTGGCCCAGGCGAACGCGCGAGGACCAACCTCCGGTTTCACCGATGAAACGGATGAGGAGGCCAGCTCGCTGCTGACTGGGCTAAATCTTGGAGCTGCCGCCATCTTCAAACCACTTAAAGTGGGTGATCTGGAATTGCAGCATCGAGTTGTTCACGCAGCGCTGGGTCGGTCTCGCAGCGCCAACTCCACCGAAAGCCCCCTTGCAATAGAGTATTTCAAGCAGCGGACCACACCTGGTGCTTTGATCATCTCTCAGGCTACGGGAGTCGGACCGCCAGAGTGGAATGCTTGGCCCTGGGCCGCGGGACTGGAGAACCAACAACAGCTCAATAGCGTGAAGAAGATCATCAGCGCCGTTCACGAAAAGGGTGGCTTCTGGTTCCAGCAGCTCACCCATGTCGGAAGATGCACCTCGCCTGCTCTTGTTAAGCGAGCCCGCGATTTGGCTGGGTTATTCGACAGACCTTCGTACGGATATCGCCCGGTCTCGTCCTCTTCTATTGCCGAGTCCGGCTTTAACACGCATTCCGGTGAGCCTTTTGGTGAGCCTCATGCCTTGACCATCGAGGAGATAGCTCTCATTCGCGATGCCTTCAAACAGACGGCGCAGCACGCGCGAGATGCTGGAGCTGATGGGATCGAGGTTGGTACCATCCCCAATGCAATCCCGAATCAGATAGCATAGTAGATGATCTCTGACATCGACAGATTCTCTCTGGGAATGGCTTTTTGCTGGACCAGTTCCTGCACGATAACATCAATAAGCGCACCGACAAGTACGGAGGTAGTGTAGAGAACCGATCACGTTTTGCCCTTGAGATCGTGGACGCCGTGGCCGAGGTTTTTGGTCATCAGCGAATCGGTGTCCGGCTAAGCCCCTTCTCAAAGTGAGTATATATTCGTTGATGAGTTGGCAGTCGTCGATGTTAATAGCGTTCTAGCTTCCATGAAACAGATGGCAGCCAGCCACTGCAACAGATCCTGCACCTGTAACAAGAGCTGGCACTTCGTGGAACTGCATTTTTACACGTCGCCGAGGGTCGGGTTTCTCGAAATCTCAGCATCGCAGAAAACTTGGAGAGGTTGCTAAGTAAAGGTATCGCACCCGAGGATATTTCTCTGGCGCCATTTCGTCGTCTCCTGAGCGCAACATCCCCACAGAACCCGGATTTCACCCCTACTGTCTTGGTGGGTAACGGCGGATATAACGGTGTCACTGGAATCTTGACTGTCGAGGAAGGCAGAGCTGATGCCGTTTCTTTCGGTCGCCGCTTCATCTCCAACCCAGACCTGGTTGAAGGCCTGAAGGATGGCCATCCATTAACACCCTATGATCGATCAACTTTCTATACGCATGGAGCCAAGGGAATACACCTCTTACATCACCTGGAAGGAGCAAGAGAGATCTCAGAACAATGGACAAATCAAAGACGGAGCCCAACAAGATACTGTTGCCAACGCTCACAGTCCAGGAGTCAAGCGGGTCGCCGTCGTTGGTGCCGGTGTCAGTGGCATCCTAACTGCGACGGCTTTCCAGCGGGTCAGAGGCTTCGAGTTGGATATTTTTGAACGACGGGATGTGCCAGGAGGAGCCTGGGTTTACGATGAAAATCCCACCAGTGTTCCCCAGTTCCCAGCAACAGATCCCAAGGATATCGATCCGCCACTGGCTCCCCCAGAAGTTGAGCTCCCAGCAACAATTGATCGAGCAACCCAGCAACGGTTCTTGACTACGCCCATGTACAAATATCTCCAAGCCAATATTCCATGGAGCGTCATGGCTGGAAAGACGATCTTTGAGGATCTAGCACCTCCCAACCTCGCCGATGCCCCCTTCTTGAGCGGCACATCGATTTCAGATATTGTTGACAAAGTCGGTCACCAGTTTGATCACTTAATTCGATACAATACAACTGTTGAGAATGTCGAAGAGCAAGCAGATGGCTCCCTGCGGCTGACGCTCCGTCTGCAGAACAAGAACTGCACGGACACGTGGTATACTCGATCGTATGATCATATTGTTGTCGCAACGGGACACAACTCGGTTCCTCGAGTCCCCGATATCCCAGGTCTTGACACTTGGCAGGGCATATTGCGCCATTCAGTAACATGGAGGGCTGGAGAAGAGTTACAGATCAGCGAGTCCTGGTCGTGGGCTCAAGCGAGAGCGCTATCGACCTGGTAGTGAATTCGAAAAACTACACCAAAGGCCCAATATACTTGTCTCAGCGTAAACCACACCCTCGTCACCCCAGCGTCTTTGAGCATCACGGCGCCAAGGTGGTTTCTACAATCGACAAGATCGATGGCAAGAGCATTCACCTCTCTGATGGTACGGTTCTAGATGATATCGACACAATTGTATTTGCCACTGGGTACTTCTACACATACCCCTTTCTTTCCAAGATTCGACCGTCGCAAGCCGCATCCGGGTACCGAGTTCCAGGGCTGTACCAGCATATCTTCGACATTTCTAACCCCGACAAGATAGCCTTCGTGGGTGTTGTCAATGGATCGCTGTCCTGGCACACATGGGAAAAGTCAGCATTTCTCGTAGCTCTGTTGTGGTCTGGCAAGATCAAGCTGCCGTCTAGCGAGGTACAGAAAGAGTGGGAGCAGAACCGCTTGAAGGAGGTAGGCGAGGCTAGATTCCATGTCCTCCCCACGCATCCTGATCGTGTGCTCTTCTGGGCTCAACTTAACGAGATTGCGGCTGAATATCTCGCAAGCGGGTCGTTGGATGATGACTTACTGCGGAGGTATCCCTATGACTGGTTGGTTGAGCTACTGAGGTCAAAGGATTACAAGCTGAAGCACTATGGACTCCCACAGGATGAAGACAAGGGCAAGGTAACTTTGGGGGTCTGAATCTCGGTGCTCATTTTCTCAATATTATAATATCGTTATGTACGTAGATCCTCGCTGCCATAACGGTGGCGTCTACTCAGGAAATCTGTTATGGTTTAAAAATTAGACAACCTTATAGGCAATCGTGTCTTGCAGATGAGTCAAGATTGCGAAACATACTGCAAACTCCATCCTCGGTATATTGTACTCTCTGGTATATTCTCAACCGATGGCATTCAATTAGATATCCCTTCCTCGATAGTTAGCTTTTCTGAAGTGACTAGGTAGCGCAATCCTTCCGCTCGGTCGCTTTTCTAATTCCTGTGCTTGTTTGGGTTTTCGTCTTGTTTGTTATGCCCATCTTTATTAAATCTTTTAAATATCTTAGAGGTCAAAGCTTAACCTCTAAGATACTAAAACACCTTAGGAGCTTAAATAATACGTAGTGCGAGATTTCTCAGCTAAGATGCTAGTACCAAATGAGAGGCAGTCTACTTTACAGGAAATATATATACTTGTTATATAGCTGCTAAGGACAGTTAAATATAGAAATGTCTTTAATGCTATAGTTAATAGAGTAGCTAGCTTAAATAAAGAGGTTAAATGCGCTATCTTTATCAGATGATAAAACTCAAAACTCTAAGGTCCTGATGCCAATCGTACATCTGAGGATATCTGGGACATCCAATTTCCGCCTAGATGAATGCCAAGACACGCTTAGCTCAAATTAGCAGCTATAGCCGCTGTGTGTGTGAGCGTAAGCCGTCCAAATTGCATACGTGGGGGAAATAAACGTCGCCACATGTATCACGCTAGCCCAGGGCGTCGGAGCTCGCCTTCTTTGCCGTATGAAGTAATCGTGATCCCTTTCTGCCGATATCCTTAGAGTGCCACGGGAAGCTGATATCCGCAGATCAATGTGAAGCTATTCACAGATGTATATCAACGAAGATGGATAAACCCGACCTCCACGGGCCATCAGATGACGCTCTCTCATTATCTGATGATATTGACGATGCCGAGATGCCCTTAGACGATGCTACGGGCGCGAGGAGGCATACGAGGAGGCACCTATACGCTGCCGTAGAGCGCCCAGATGATGCTAAGTGCACAGAGGAGGAGTTTCTCGTGAGGCTTATAATCGAGGATGATATTAGCATGGATCAAGAGAGGCTATTCAGGGTCCTCATACTCCTTGAGGAGTGGAACAGAAAGGCGCCTCGCCCGAGGGATCACGGTGATCCTATCACGCAGGGCACATACCAAACCACCAACCCGCAGCTCGCGAGAGCACACTTCGAGTGGCTGCTCGAGGCACCGGAGCAGGTCTTCAGCGACTTATTTCGCATGCCAAAGGCTATATTTTTCGCCCTCTGTCAGTGGCTTCGAAATAATACCATCGCCGGCGATAGTCAGGAGATATATCTAGAGCAGAAGGTGCTAATCATCCTTTGGATCTTCGCCTTCGGTGCTATGCAGAGGAACACGGCAAGCATCTTCTCCGTCAACCAAAGCACGGTCTCGAGGGTATTCCATGAGATCATCGGACCGCTGCTTCAGCTACATAACCGCTTCGTGATATAGCCAACGGCAAGGGAGCTCTCTCCTGATGTGGAATTAGACAGTGATTCCATGCAGTTTAACGGCGCTATAGGGGTAATAGATGGGACTCACGTACGTGCCTTTATCGCCCTCGAGCAGCAAGGAAGGTGGTGGTCGAGGAAGAGCCAAGTCTCTCAGAATGTGCTCGCCGCAGTGAATCTCGAGGGCCGGTTCATATATGTACTCGCAGGTGCAGAAGGCTCTATTCACGACTCAGCATTGCTTCGGATCGCCCTCACATAGGCAGAGCCGGGGAAGCTTATATTACCTCGCGGGCGCTTCTACCTTACTGATGCAGGATTTCCCTTGAGATGCGGTATCTTAACGCCATTTATAGGGCATATATACCATCTCAAAGACTTCCGAGACCGAGGAACGCTGCCGGACTGCGAAGAGGAGGTATTTAACTATCACCATGCTAAGCTGCGGCAGGTGGTCGAGCGGGCTTTTGGCATGTGGAAGAGGAAATTCGTAATCCTGCGTGGGTGCCCTCCTGAGTATGATTTTGATAGTCAGCAGCTTATTGTATATGCCATAGCGGGTATATATAATTTTATCCTGAACGAAGGGAGAGAACCGGCTAAGGAGAGGAGGCTGCTCGAGGAAGGGCTCATAGAAGAAGAGAGGGATATTATGGAGGCGGCCAGAGCTCGTGCCGACTCTATCGTGCCTTTCCAAGCCGGGAGGCGTATGCGAGAGCATATTGCGGCGTGGATATGGACTCAGCACGGCTTTGAAGAACGCATCAGAGGGCGGCGAGGGCGTGAGGGCGTTAACGATGTTAATGATGAAGCTGATAAAGCCGGAGAGTAAGAAGGAAGGAGTTATAATTGTGAATGCGGCGGCGGCGGTGAGAGCGGCGGCGGCAGAAAAAAATGAGGCTTATTATTATAGGCCATAATAAAGATATTAAGGTCAGTATAGAGGCATTAAAAAACACCCTAATTTATATATAAAAAGCAGCTTTTAAGCTAATCTAATTATATAGGTAAATATTAATAATATAGACTATTATAAACCTACTCACGAGGCTCGGCTACGGGCCCAATTTTCATCGTAATCCAAGCCTCCTTCGCAGCAACT
>SSHR01001743.1:0-15096 GCA_006518225.1 Fusarium neocosmosporiellum
AGGCGGGGAAAGCGGGCTTTCGTACTTGGTCCCATATAGGAAACTCAACATTCCCGGCAGCTAATATAGGCATAGGTAGGGAGTACTCCCATAGTGAGACCTTATATTAGCTCTTTTCTTAGAAGGCTTAATAGTTAAGGTACTATTTAGATTTATATTCAGATTACTTATTTATGCTCCGTCATTAATTAGCTAAATGAGGCTTTTTATTATAATACCCCTTTAACTAATATTAGCCTATAGTTAACTTTATTATCGCCGCTCTCTTATTTATAATCTAGATTCTTCTATCGCCTATGAATAGTAATTTTCATAGAATTTAAGCATAAGCCTCTCAGCCGATGCCCTTTCAAGGTTTTATCGCACCTTAACAGACTCGTCGCTACTGATGTACTAGGGTCTTATCGAGGGCCACTGGCAAAGCGCTCCCTCCGGCTTAACTTTCCCTATCTTCGAGCCTACTTCTACCTCTATTCTTCTTAGCTACTCAAATTTCAGCCGGTAGGATCTTCAGAGAGCCATCTCTAGCGTAAATATTACCCAGAAAAAGTTCTATACCTCCACTATGGCGGCTTAGCATAAGAAGCTTCTAAGAGCTTAGCATAAGCTCATTCTTATAAATAAGGAAGATTATAAGCTACCCAAGAGAAACCATATCTAATACTATATTCTTTCTAACACTCATATATAAGTGGCCATGATCTTAACTCTCGAAAATGGCAAGGTTATCGCAGAGGCTAGAAGCGAGGTCGAATATGCTGCCTCCTTCGTGTCATGGTTTGCCGAAGAGGCCACGCGCTCTTACGGAGATGTTCTCCCCTCCTTAACTCCTGGCGCAACTATCTTTATAATTAAGGAACCAATCGGTGTTTATGGCATCATCACGCCTTGGAACTTTCCGACGGCCATGATAACGAGAAAGATCACGCTAGCCCTTACGGCCGGATACTCCATTATAATCAAGCCACCGAGCGAAACACCCTTCACGGCTCTGGCCTTAGCATAGCTCGCAGTAAGAGCCAGCATCCCCCCAACCTGCGTATAGGTGGTCCCGACCAGGGATCATACTATGGCTTCAGAGCTCGCGTCTAGCCACATTATTAAGAAGCTAAGCTTTACAGGCTCTACCGAGGTCGGGAAGCAATTAAATACACTTGCAGCTAAGACTATCAAGAAAATAAGCATCGAGCTAGGTAGTAATGCAGCCTTTATCGTGTTTAATAACGTAGACTTAGACCTCGCTATGCGAGGGGCGATGTAATCCAAGTTTCGTATAACCGGCCAGACTTGCATCGTAAGTAGCCCCCTGCAAGCGGCAATATTACTGGCTACTACTAACTACGACCTCAATAATATACCAATTGCCTATTTATGCATGCCTTAGTTATTAATGAGTTTACGAGGCGATTAATAGAATAGGTTTACTAGCTAAAGCTTGGGTTTAGTCTCGAAGAGGATGTCACCTAGGGTCCGCTAGTGAACAAGTTATCGGTTAAAAAGGTCGCTAGGTATATTCAAGACGCTCTAAAACATAAAGGAGAGCTCATCTTTGGCGGCAAGCGCCCTTCTCACCTTGGCAATGGATACTTCTTCGAACCCACTATCATCAAGAATGCAATAACCGACATAGCTATAGCCCGGGAGGAGACTTTTAGGCCCCTAGCAGCAATCTTCAGCTTTAAAGACAAAGACAAAATTATCTAGCTTGCAAATAACACGCCCTTTAGCCTAGCCAGCTACTTTTTCTCTCAAGACCTTCACCATATCCTCCGGGTGGCAAACGCACTGGAAGCCGGCATGATCGGTATAAATACGGGTGCTATTAGTATAGCTAAAGCACCTTTTAGTGGGATAAAAGAGAGTGGTTTCAGGAGAGAAGGAAGCAAATATAGCCTAGAAGAGTATTAAATTATTAAATCGGTGACAATTAGCTCCATGAAGACGTAGTAAACTAGCAGCTTCACTAAGGCGGGTAAGAGAAGCATGGAGAGGTTATAATGGTATAATGACCTAACTCGGCGGCATGAAGTTATCTCCTAGTAGCCAAAATAACCGGGTTACGCTCGCAACTGAATATTTCAATACCAATATTTTAATTAAGACATACTAACTACTATACTACTCTATTCTAAACCAGATTCTAATATCAATAAGTTTCCATTTTCAGTCAATTTATAAGGTCCTATTTCGGCCCTGCATAGTAGAGTATCGCCTATCTCGACCCGGTCTCTAGGGTAATATATAGCCTTATATTAACGATAGGATTAAGATTTATCCACGAGACTTAACTTATCGAGCGATACGCGGTAAAGATTCTAAATTATTATATCTACGTCGGGAAATAAACCGCCGCGTCACTCCGAGGGGCCAGTCCCGACCGAAGAATATCAGGTTGAAGGTGTCACATTCAGGGATGGAAACGGAGTCATAGAAGCTCTTGATTTCTAACTAAATGAATGTCTGAAGGCTGTCCTTTTATGCTTTTCTGAATAGTGGTGAATTCGTCAGCTTCGTGATAAGCTCGTTAGCTTATGGCGAGCTTCATCAGCTGCGTCGTCAGCTCATGGCAAGCTTGGAATGAAAGAAGGCTCTGCCTAAGGCCTGATAATGTGACAGAAATCACTCACTCAAGCCAGCGTTGTTGAAGAGGATGTCCAGCTTTCCTTCAGTCCGCTTGCTGATCTCAGTCTTGAGAGCAGAGATGCTTTCTGGTCGCGTCACGTCAAGTGTCAGCGTTTCGATGCCTTCCTTCTCAAGCAGAGCCAGCGATTTCGTGGATCGAGCTGTGGCAAAGACTCGAAACCCTCGAGACGCGAACTCGAGAGCGAGAGCATGGCCGGCTCCTCCTTCTGAACAGCTACAGGTGGGCGAGTGAGCGGTTAGTTCAAGATAAAAACGCAACCAGAAAGTGAGAAATGACGAACCCGGTGACGAGAACGGTACGCTGGCGTGGCATTTTGAGAGCTAAGAGTCTGGTACCCGTACCTGTAGAACTGGAATTTGGGCGTGACTTGCAATCGACCTCAACCTGCCTCTATTTATCGAATTAGTCTTGACTACTCTACTTACATTCCTAGGTACGTTCAACTTTAATTAGGTACCTACAGAGGTGTCGTACCAAGCTGGTTGCCATGGCTCGTCCTTCCTCTGTCGGAGTTGTTATGTCACGTTGCTTATTATCAATGGATTAATAAACAGTCCGGTTGATGTTCTGAAGCCATGAAGTAATCAACCCGATAACCCACTTTGTGATTAGAGGAACCTTAGTAGCAACACGCCACAGCAACAAGATAGATCTAGGTCAATTTCGAGCAGGGCAATCTCCCTTCAGACGGGATGTTCTGATCCTTTCTTTCTGGCTCCTTGGAAATGCAGCACGAACGACAAGATGCAGCGAGCAACCAAGAAGAAAGATGAATCTTCCAAGGTACGTCGCCATGATTTTACGTATTTCTTCATCCCCGACGCGCCTTTACATATCCATGCCCTTCTAGATATGCCGCGTTAACTCACAGTCTCGAGGTCATCTCGACTACGTGCTGACTGCTTCTAGGCGCGTCGAGAGCGAAACCGCCAGGCCCAGCACGACTTTCGCCGGCGTCGACAGGCCGCCGAGGAGGCACAACGGCGTCGAATACGCCATCTCGAGAATACGATTGAAGAAATGAGCAACGTCCTCGTTGGTCTCTGTGACGAAATGCTCGGTACGGAAGAGATTATGAAGCAGCCAAGCTTGATGCCTCGATTACAGCGCTCCACCATGCAGGCCCTGAATTTAGCCAAGTCTGTTTCAAACACGAGCGAAGCCGACACAACTCGGAAAGACGGCCAAGACGAGAAACGAGACGATGAAAGGGACAAAGAGATGCATGCACCAAAGACGCCAAAACGGAAGACTGTGGACTCGGCTCTGCTCCAACAATCGTCGTACCAACATCCCTCGTTCGATGTGAGCACCGACACGGACTCACCCCCTACTATCGACGTAGATACGGGCGACTCGAACAATATCGTTGTGGGTAGCGACTTAACCACAATTGCACCTCCCGTTGAGCAAACCTGGGCCAAAATGCATTCAAATATGTTGGACAACGACTCTTTCCCGGTCCGTTTGGTCGAGACAACACTATCTCAGGCATGCCTATTTCTCAACGGCGATGTATACATATCAGAAGAAGACGTGGAGCGAGCTTTCGGTTCAACACTACGCTTCCGCACACGCCCAGAACTCGTGGCCTACATGCAGTGGCTTCTCGGCCCAGGGAGGAATGATATGTACCAAGCGACGGGCATGAACTGGGATCCTATTTCTGCCCAAGGCGCCGAGAGTTACATCCGCCCTTTCCCGCCTGCGTCCTTCATGCATACCCGCTATGAGTCCGACACGGACTCGCCCCCTGGTAATTTTGGCCACCAAACCGAGCAGTCCGAGTTCCTGACCGCGCTCGGCGTCCAGGAGCAGCTTCAAAGCCTTGGGGCCAAGGTTCTCAGCCCAAACACGATGGAACTTAGCATCAGCGAACTCGCATCCCCGGAAAGCGGCACGGACAGCTCTGCCTCTATCTTGGGTGCTTATCCAATGGCACATGGTTTCAGCTCGGCGGCTTCAGCAACTTTGATAGTCCGGCTCGACACATTCCTTCTCGCAAACAACCTGGCCTACGTGGCCAAGTGCCTGGAAAAAGGACCTGTGTATCCTCGCCATGGGGTTGCTAGGGCTGTGGAGGCATCCGTGATACTGGCCCATGGAGGGTGAGGCTGCGGCGTTGAGACTGTCGACATGAACATTATGGATTCGGATACAGCGATTGTTTGCAGTATTGATTTCTGGAGTTGTTGGGTGTATTTTGAGATGCCACTTGTGTCAAACATGAAACTGTCTGCTGTTCAAATATATTTCTTTCTAATGGCCGCGGCTTGGAGGCTGAACTCTGTTCAGAAACGCGTCCTCGGAATCCCTACGTCTACCCAATACATTCAAGGCACCAACCCACCTGAGGCACTTTCGGTACACTCGAAATAGCCCAAACTGTCACTCCAATGATTCGGTTGACGAAAGGCTTAAAAGAGATGACTAAATTGCACCGTTAGGAGTTAGTGGCTCGAGGGTTCCTCACGCTGTGTCCGTCAGGAAGTATTTGAGGGTCTGTACGGAACCAACCGATAGGATGTTCTAAAAGGTCATGCCTCCGTATCAAAAATATCATGCTGCTCTATCAATTCCCATTTATTTTTATATTTTATCTTTTAGAAAATAACAAGGATAACATGGTGTAGTTGAGAACGAGACATCCAGACCATCAATAGCATGTCAAAGGGCTACACAATTTAAAGGGCGCCCTCCCTCCTATCCTCGTGCACCTTGAGCACGTGGCCAATGTTTTCAGGCTGTACTCTCTCCCACAGGCTACCAAGCCCCGACTTTCTTCCTCGTTCGTCCTCGCGCCTAAACCACTCCTCGACAGTCCTGATACGTCCCGGATAAATCTCATCGAGCAGCTTGTAGTCCTTCTGAATCACGCCTTTGTTGCCGGCCGAATGACGCCACAAATTCCACCACCCCGTGAAGTTGTCTCGGTACTTCATGGTTGCCGGATCCTTTGGATCAGCGTTGTAACCTGTAGGGATATCGGCAACAGGGACCCCGGCGAAGTAATCGTCAAAGCTCGTGTCAATGTACCTTGCCGGCTTGCCCGTAACCTTCTGGAAAGCCTCTGCGACCTCGGTGTAGGTTGCATGTTGGATAGCGACGTCAAGATCCATCCCATTGGCACGCTCGGGATGGTCAAACAACCATTTGACGTAATATCCACAATCGTCAAGTGCGACCTCGGGCACAGCTCCGTCCCCAAGAGGCACCCGCCATGTGACAATGCCATCTTCGACCACTGGTGGCATAGGTGTGTAGGCGTGGATGGCCATGTCTATATATGGACCGGTCGAGAACAAGGCGGCCTGCATGCCATGATGCTGTGAGACGTACGCATTCTGAGACAGAATCCATTCGCCGATTCTACCCTTGGCGTCGTAATGACCTCCACGAAACTTGGGATCGTAGCCACCCCGCTTGTAGGCGTAAGCGAGGCTGCTATAGACGTAGAACTTGACTTTTTCTTCGATGGCAAGCTCGTAGGCGCGAATCGACCAATAGATCTCCGTCTTCTCGCCGCAGTTGAAGCCGTCAATGTTGACGAATGCGCCCCAGGCTCCACGGAAGAGCTCCCTGAGGGATTCTTCGGATGCGAATGTGCCAACGACGGGCACCACGGCGCCTGGTGAGCCGTAGGACTGAATCTCCTTGAAGCGAGCACTTTCCGGGTTGCGCGTCAAAGCCCGGACATTGTAGTCGCCACCTCTTACAAGATCCCTCACAACGGGCATTCCTTGGGCGCCGGTACCGCCGATGACTGCAATAACAGGGGGTGCCATTTTACGTCGCAGGTGTAGGTTGAGTTGATGTTTATGTATTGGTGTTTCTGGAAGTGATGTACGGAAGAGTATTGGTGAATTGAGAGTCAGAGGAGCTTAATCGCAACTTATACTCATGCCTGTACTCCTTCTAAAATACGTACAACATCGTAGACGCTTCTTGAAGACTCGGGTCCTTTACGTAAATGGCCAGATTGACGAGCCATGGTCATGTCACGAAAGAAAGGCCAGCAAAAATAATATGTCCTCATTGACACCATCTGTCCAAGTCGGAGTGGTGACGTAATCCGAGATTGAATTGGTCACCATTTCCGAATGCTTGGGCAAACGAGAAAACATCTCATGATACCTAATCATGATTGAGATGGTACTAACAACCCATGGGTGGGAGATGGCCTGTCTTAGACTACAAGGAAGACATGGGGAAGGTGATGATTCTCTCCAGTCGATTCCACACGGTGGCTGACATGTCCACCTCTGGTAGTGTAATTCGGCATGCAACTGCAAATAACTTTGAAGCTAGATTAATGTGACCACAGAGCATGTACTGTAATAAAAGTACTGGAAAGTGGTGAAGAAGAAGGCTTGGATTAGTCACAGCACTGACAGGAGGGGATGGACTTGCAAGCAATAGGACTGTCTGAAGGGTCTCGAGCCAGCATTTAATAAAGGAAAAGTACTTTATCATAGTATCACGAAATGATGCCATATCCTAACCTGTGGACAGTTGGATGTATCGACAAGCGGCTGTGTGAAGCATCATCAGGTGAGAGAAGGTACCTACTATGCTGTGGATATACCTACCAGGCATTACGATCCATCATTCAGGTTTGACAGGCTACGCAATGAGCCTGGGCGATGATGGAAGCGGTTTCCCAGAAGGGCATCTCTTGGAAGATTATCTAGATGAGCGCAATGAACAGGATCTAATTTCTATCTGTGTATGCTCTAGGAGGGGAAGTCTATCTATACCAAGTACAAGGAAAACGGCAAGTCTCTAAACCTAAATCCAGCAAGCAATTATGTCAAAAGGGGGATTGTAGAGAATAAGAAATATAAGGAGAGTAACAAAAAGAGAATAGAGATAGGTCGGGGGCCGAGAAAGGGCAGCGGCAGAGAGATGACTGCCAACATATTTCCGCCCCAAGGTCTTGATCTAAGACTCGGCCTTTTTTGTGGCCTTGGTTCCGAGTTTCATCATGAAGAACACAAGCCCATAAATACCAACCACAAAGGCAACAACGATGCCGGCGTTTCTCCATCCATAATATTCCTCATCGAGGTTCAGGGTCCTGAGGTAATCACCGCCCTCTGTATATTGACACACACGGCAAGCGGCCGTGTCGTCTGGGTTCAGGAGGTTTGTAGCCGCGCCCATGCCTTGCTGGTAAACAGAAAGGTATTCTCGGCAGGTCTGGTTCTGAGCCGGGTCAAAAACAGCAACTTCATCAGGCTTGCAGTGGACAGGCTTGTCCCAGGAAGTGAAGACGAGCAAGGAACTCATGAGGTAGTTGAAAGGATCGATGTAGTACATCCTATGAGATTAAACTGTTAGAGACAGCTGGAACTAGGGATTATGGATGGAACAGCCAAATATTACTCACCAGTATCTCCAGAACGGCTCAATTTGGCTGTAGGGTATCATGACGCCGCAGAATGAGACCAGAGTTGTAATAACCAGGGGGTTGACGAGAGATGCGAAGACGGCGTTGGGGGTATACGCGGCGATCATTTGCCCAATGCCAGTGTAAAGGCACTCGTACATGACCTATAAGATTGTTAGATGTGCCAGGGCAGGGGGATGAGCCAGGACTTACCACAACGAAGAAGACACTGCCAGCGTGCTCTGGTGCGGTAGAAAGACCACAAGTAAAGTACCAGCAGACGTAATATAGCAACGCACAGACAAGCAAGTATGGAAATTCCGAGACGATTAGACCAGTAACAAAAGGAGCCCAGTGATACATCTTGCTCTTTTTCTCACGTGCCTCATAGATATCGCGGCGGTCGATGAAGAGAGGCTGGAGCTGTGAAATAACGCCTGGTGCAACAAAGATAAAGTTGAAAACGGTAAAGAGGTTCTGCTGGAGGTCTGTAAGACTGTCGCCAATCATCCAAAAGGTAAAACTGTTCAAGAGCGCTAGGCTAATATGCATGGCGAACTTGTTGTTGACATATTCGGTGTTCCGGAAGAGCGAGATGTTCATACGATGGGTTACATGTTTGACCTGCGTCCACATGGAGGCTGCAAACTCGTGTCCGTCATCACTGGCTCCTGACGGTCGAGCGGCGGCTTGTGCAACAATATGATCTATGTCCTTGGAGAGCTGGTCGTGTTCGGGTGATTGCAACCAGACCTGGTTCCAATCTTGATCCCAAGCCGGGTGCCCATTCCCTGATACCACATCAATCATGTGTTCAGCAGGGTTTGCTTCAGGAGGGCAAGGAGCTCCATTACGACCAAAGTACTCCTTGATGGTGTTTGCATTCTGACCGATATCACCAAAGTACACAGTCTTTCCACCTTTCGCTAGCAATAAGAGAGTATCAAACTGCGCAAAAAGCTGTGCTGAATGTTGATGGATAGTGACCAAGATGGCTTGCCCGGCTTCTGTAAGTTTTCGGATGAAGCGCACGGTATTATAAGCGGCCTGGCCATCAAGTCCGGATGTGGGTTCGTCGAGGAAGATTAGAATCTCTGGTTTTGCCACCAATTCGACGGCAATGGTAAGACGCTTGCGTTGCTCAACTGAGAGGCCGTTCCCTGGACGACCCACAAGAGTATGTTCGAGGTCATTCAGTTCCAGGAGGTCAACGATAGTGTCTACATATCGCAGCTTTTCTTCGGTGGGTATATCGCGAGACTGGCGCAAGAGGGCCGAGAATTCAAGGGCCTCGCGGACTGTTGCCAAAGGCTCGTGGACATCCAGCTGTTCGACATAACCGGCTGAGCGCTGGAAAGAAATGGGAATAGGACGTCCATCAACTAAGACGGATCCATGAATAGTGCCTTCGGTTTTTCGTTGTGCGAGGACGTCAAGAAGCGTTGTCTTGCCGGCACCAGGTGATCCCATCAACGCGCCGAGCATACCGGGTTTGACATAGCCCTGTACGTTATCAAGAAGAACGCGGTTACCGTCGGCGGTTTTGACGGTATACGTCAAGTTCTTCCAGGTGAAGATGCTTCGGTTACGGAGGAGGTCATTGCCGAGGTTTCTGTCTGGCGTGGCCGTTCCAGATTTCTCCCGGCGGTTCTCAGTAGCTCGCTCCTCCTCGTCTCCGGATGCGAACAGATGCTTCGACTTGTGGTGTTGTTCTCGAGGAACAAGGAGATTGCGGCCTCCTTCTCCCAGCTGCCTCCACCGGGAGGTGAAGAATATAGTGAGAGCAACAAATAGCACCCACCACGCGCAGTTGATGCCAAAGTTGCGCCAGATGTGGCTGTGACTGAACGACATATGCGCGAGATATTCGTCGCCCGTGAGGCTCGTGGCACCGGGCAACGCGCCGCCAACACCAGCACATGATTGCCCACCAACTCCTTCAGTGTAGCCAGGACCGTTGGGAATAAGGTTGGGGCCAACGCAGGGAATATCCTGACCATGGAATTCGTTTCCGAGAAGAGCTTCAAATCCGTAGGCCATGGGGTTGATCCAGAAGATCCAGACAAACCACGGATGCATCTCGGGCTTGATGATCATGTAGCCCATGTAGACAAATAAGGCGACGATTGAAAGACCCGAGACCTTGGTCGCGGCGTCGAAGGTAGGGAATGCGGCGCCGACGAGTCGGAAGAAAGCCGTCATGGACAAGGCTGTCATGAAGTTGGTCACCAGGTAGGTAAAGAAGGCTGCAGCAGTCATCTTCAGGCCGACCATGAAGTAGAGAACGAGGCCAAAATGTGTTACTTGGAATAGCATAACGGGCAAGTCTGCGGCGACTTGGGCAATGCAGATGGCCGCTGGGTCATACAAGGCGAAGGAGCGGTGCTTGGCTAGAATGGGTCTACCAGTAAACGAGTCTGTGACTTCCGAAAGAGCGATCAGAGCGTTGTATAAGATGGAGAAGAACAGGGCACCACCCTTGAGGAAGAGGCCGGCCAAGTTGTTTGGAGCAGAATAGAAGAGAGAACCGCCGAGGAGAGACTGGATGACTGTGGCACCTTGCTTCATGAACAGTGTCGACTTGTCTCCCCACATGACCTGATACTGCCTGACAACAGCCGTCTTGACTTGGGTCAGGAAGTCAGCGGTTACGGGCGATCTCTTGGGCACACCCCTGTGCTTCTCCCGAGCAACCATCTCTCTGAAGATGGCCGTGTTCTCCGCCGCTTCCTCGCTAGCTGGGTAGCTTCGACATTCGTCTAGCATGCTTGGCTTAACCAGAGACCGGCTGTATGCCGCAACTTCATCAGCAGTGCGCGGGAACCTATCTTCATATCCAGGGGCAATGAGGCGCTCGGTGGGAACTGTCACGCCCGTCAAAAAGTCTGCACGGTTGGAGCCGGGGTCTCGCATGAAACCGAGGCCTTCCATGAATGGCACAGCGTCGCTTTGAGGCCCGTAGAAGATCTGCTTGCCAGCATCAAGAACGAGCACCTTATCGAAGTGCTCGTAGATGCCGTTGCCCGCCTGGTAGAGTGTGACGATAGTAGTGAGGCCGAGGACGTCGGTCATAACTCTGATGGCCTTGATCCACTCGAGAGATGTGCTGGCGTCAAGACCCCTCGTCGAGTTGTCCCAGCAAAAGACACTTGCGCGCGCAGTCAGGCATTCGAGAATGGAAACTCGCTTCCTCTCTCCTCCAGAGACACCCCTGATAAAGGCGTCTCCCACCTTGGTATGGGCCGTGTGGGAGATGCCGACCGACCGTAGGAGGAAGTCCTTGTAGGACTGGGCATATTCCTCGTGTGACTTGACTCCGGGCGGAAGGTGATAGGGGACCTTCATACGGGCGGCGAAGTCGATAGTTTCCTCGACGGTCAGGGTCGGAAAGAAGATTTCCTCCTCGGTGTTCATGATGATCTGGCCGCGATATCGTTTGGCTTCCTTTGCAGACATATTACCGAAAGTGACGTCCCGTGACCTCTTCGTAGCCGAGCCGATTGTTGGCGAGTACGCTCAGCAACGTCGTGCAGCCCGATCCAGGGCGTCCAAGAACAAGCAACATCTCTCCGGGCTTGACACATCCGTACGAGTTGTCGATGATCTTCTTCATGGGGGCTTCTTTGCTACCCTTGTGAAAGGGGTAAAACTGGGAGAGGATATTTTCGTTGAACGTGGCGTCGCTGCCGATACCCTTGACTGTGAGGTTTTGCCAGGTCACGCCGAGCTTCCTGGGTTTATCGCCACCTTGTTCGTCTCGGTCCCGCGTTGATTGAAGTTCGGGTGCCATGTGCCATGTCGTCTTGCTGCGGGGAGAGGTCGCTTTCTCTCCATCGGAGCCGACATCGCGGGTATACAGTGTTCCTTCGGCTGTGATGGAGTCACTGTCCACGGTTGACGGATTGAGGCTCATTTTGAGATTGGGAAGTTTTTCTCAAAAGAACATACCATGCGAAATGAGTAATGACTGTAGAAGCTGAATGGAAAGACTGGCAGATTCACAGCGGCATATATAAGAAGCAGGCAAGATTGCGTATGCAGAACACCCCGCTTAGAAGTCAGCTATAGCCTGTGATTATGAAGGCAACGTAAAACTCTCCGCCTTCGGAAAGATGGAACTTTGCTCAAGCCCTCAGCATCAAACCCTCCGTAGCGTGTGCACCGGAGGCTTGGCTGATATGGTTGCACTGTCACATACCCGGTCCATATCCCCCTGGCCCGCTATCTAGATCGCGCGACAAGGGTTCAGCTTCTCTCATGCATGCCAAGTGCCAGGCTGGCGGCGGCAAATTTGCAAGGTAGTAACAGATATGGTGCCTGGAATCTCATTATTCCTCAATCGGAATGATGACTCTGCCTGTCAAAAGGCTCAATCAAATAACAGAGTCAGCTCAATCAGAATGATGACAAAACGTTCCGCCCTGTACCGAGATAATATCACTAATCACCAATTCGCCCTAATCAAAACAGAGTTCGGTAAGTTGCCAACCGGTTTCCAAAACCGTCCGCGGAGGATTTTGAGAGAGACAATTCCCCAGCACATATCCCGGGTCATCCCGATCCAGGCTCCTTCGCATTCACTGCACCCTTCACATGTAACCCTCCGTACCTCACTCAGTCCCTCGCCAGTAGCACGTTGTCATGGGCCTCGCATCCATTCATCCATCGCAAAGACGCTTGTCTTGTCAGGTCTGCAGAAAACACAAATCGAGATGTCAACGCCTGAATCGAAACGACTTGAAATGCGCAAGATGCACCATGCTCGGCGTAGAGTGCATCACCGGACAGCAGAAGAAAGTCGGAAGGCCGCGGCGGCCAAAGCCTTCCAGCACGGATGGAGGAGATGCTCCGCTCTATGAAGGGGAATTTCAGTTGGACTGGGGCAGCATCATGTCCCCAGCACAAGTCCCTGCTATAGCCATAGGTGATGCATTCGCTCAGGCGCCGACGTGGTCAACAATTGGGATGGACTCACTCGATCCATATTCGACTTCATGGGATGCTACCTTTGGTCTTGACCAGACCAACTCTTTGTTTAGCCACGACTCGGGCTTCAGCATCGCGATCTCAACTCCGTGGTCGGTCCAGACGCTCGCGGGAATGGCATCAGCCACCAGCAGCACCCCCTTCGCTCCGATCGAGACCATAGCCATACCAAGGCCGGAAACAGCAGACGCCATCGATATCTCAGATGCCATACGCAAGCTCTCCAGGATGAACGTCGATTTGCACATCCGTGTGGCAGCTACCGAGATGAACAAAGCTACTCTAGATTTCGATAGCGTAATCTATCGGCAAAGCCCATTGTGCATCGACAACCTGACCCTGGCCGAATTCATGCTCAAGACATCTCAAGACTTTCTGCTGATTCTCACGGGGCTTCTCAGGAGCCGGTCATCATGTGGCCTACTGTGTGCTTCACAAACGGCAGAAACACCCTTTCCGAAGCTGCTTCCAAACAATCACCTCGATCTGTCCGTCTCCGTTTCATCTCACCTTGTCGCCACCTCGGAGCCATTGTTCGCGCCCCTCGCGCTCACCATCACGAGTGTTTTTACCCAGATGCTTTCGATCTATGAGCTGATCCTTGAATACATCACCGCTCGGGTCGAGCGAATCGCTATCGATCCCATCGTCCCTATTCCAGGTATCACGCTCGGGGGGCTGGCCGTGGAGAAACCATGTACGCAGGGTATGCTCTTCTCCGAAGCCATTGAATCTCTACTACAGAAGATAGAGCAGGCTCTAGGCATCGTTTCTGTGCCCGAGGGCGGCGAAGTGGGTTTGTTGTCGGCGCGACAAATAGGAGTGCTTTGGAGTGAGTTGAATGGAAGACGCCCTATTATTCCCGGCCATGCTGTTATGACGCCTGCCGACTTGAGGAGATTATTTGGGAAAATAGCATCTATCTTTAGACAACTCTCCTAGCTTCATAGACAGAAATACTCATGATGCACCGGCTGATATTGAGATGCTGTGGTTTGCAAATACCGAACAAGAATCCCTGAGAATGGTTGACCGACACAGCCAGCACCCACTGATGATACGCCGACATCATGACGAGACTTGGGTACTTTGCAACGCCAAGGTGGTGTCTCATGGCCAGAGGTAGACATGCAAACTCGGCGGCGGCGTCGACTCGAGAATGCCGCTCGCGATGGATCTGCCCGTTTCTCCAGATGCAACCAATAATAACCAGCTTCGATCACGGCACCGCACAGCAGTCATAGGTACGAATGAGCTTCCATAGCGCCAAGCTTCATTGTGGCACGGGCAGGACATCCAAGAGTTGCGTAGAAGCAATCAGGGGTTCTGACTATCAGTCAGTACTGATTAGGGACTGGTTGATGCTGATACGACCCTACGTGCACAGCCAACTGTGCAAACAAAGTATTAAGTGCCCGCACAAGTGCCCGCACAGCCGGCTGTGCAGATAAGAATCTGATAACTCAGCTCACCCCACAAGGCCAATCAGAGGCTGGCTTGTCAGTTAGCCACAGCAGGCACAAGAACCAGCCATAACCACTTCAATTTAATCAAGGCCTGCAATTCAGTGCGGCCTGCAGTTGATCGCCATTAGGTAGTTCAGTGCGATCAAGGCTTGCAGTTAGGTGCAATCAGGGCCTTCATCATAATTGAGGCCTGAAATCCAGTGGGCTAAGGCCCTGTAATTCAGTGCGTTCAGGGCCATTATCCCATAAGTTGGCAAGGACCTCCAACCAGGTCACGACAGAGGGGTCGGTCCAATTAAAATGCGTCAAATTAAAGGTACTTCATTTGCCTCCTAAATTATATGGTGATAGAAGTCCCAGCAATTTTGCCGGTTACAAATCGCAACATCACAAATGACACATCCGTATGTGGTCTGCCGACCGCGATTCCTTCTTCTTGGGTTCCTGTTGATCTCGCCCAAAGGCCGCCTTTTACGGCTTCTTGCTCGTATTTGACCTTGCCGGAAGCCCTGACAAGCTAGGCAATCTGACTTCCGGCGCCGATTGACGTGATTGATATCCCGGTTGCAGTGATTTTGGTGTTGTTGATGATCATCCTCGTCAAATTCGTC
>SSHR01001744.1:0-17552 GCA_006518225.1 Fusarium neocosmosporiellum
CCCACCCCCGAACAAAAGTCCCTGGGCGACATGGGTCTGTGATAAGCACCTAAAATATTTGGTGTGGCAGCTCTAATTTAGACCTTAATTTAAGGCTCGATTTCATTCTTCTGGAACCATTGGAATGGTGGAAATACTCAAGTCTATTACCCTGGAACAGCTAAACAAATCGGACTTGCATGGAAGCGCCTACTATAGCCCTCAGTGGTATGTAGTCTAAAGATAGAATCCATCTTGGGCCCGAATGTTTAAGGGATTCGGAGCTCCTTTGCCTTCTCGTCATCATCGAACGGAGAGTCGGAGCGATCAGCGGCCAGCACCTGTTTGCCCCGTATTTGTGCCCATACCGTCTTGTAGACAGGCTTCATGAAGAGGGCATCCATCTCTTCGAGAGATATGCCTAGGGATGTGTCAGTACACTCATATTTATTATCACAAGTGAGGATGGGGACCAACCTTTTGTTTCTGGGACAAAGAAAGCGGACCAGATACCCATACACACCAAGATGGCGCTGAAGAAGAAGTAGGCTCCGTATCCAAGATCAGAAATCATATAAGGCGTCGATCGAGCAATGATGAACGATCCCAACCAGGTATCGGCCGTGGTGACAGCCACACACAGCATGCGGATGTCGAGCGGGAAGATCTCAGATGCATACGTCCAGGTGATGCCCTGCCACGTCGCACAGATGATAACGGCGTTGATGTAGACGCAGACAATGGCCAGGTATCCCCAGCCATCACGGTTGACGACCCCGGCGGCGGCGGCGGCTGCCGGATCAGCCCTCATGACATAGCCTCCGATATACCACATGGGGATGCAGCCAAGCGCGGCGCCCCAGATCAAGCCTTTGCGCCGACCGACCTTTTCAACCACCCAGAAGGTGAAGAGGAACATGCCAAGCGTCTTGGCGATCCCGTAGAAGCCGGTCGAGAACAACTTCAACGACGTGCCTGGAACTCCGAGACTCTCAAAGATTCGGGGAGCGTAGTAAGTGATGATGTTGACACCAGTGAAGCTCTGGAGAAACATGAGGGCCATGCCAATACCCATGCGGTTGCGGACACCCTTCTGGAACAGCTTCTTGAACTGATCCTTCTTGCTCATCTTGTTAGTACTTCTCTCCTCCACCTGGGCTCTGATCTCGCCCATCTCATGACGGATATACTCGTGCTCGGATGGGAGTCCTCGAATCATGGTGAGCACCTTCTCGGCGGCCTCAAACTGATCGCCACGTGCAAGCCATCGAGGAGACTCGGGACACCAGCTCATTCCGATAGCGAGTCCCAAGCCCGGAGCCAGCTGCAGAGCAAGGGGAATGATCCACTGAGTCTTGGAGTTGACATCGATGGTACGGTCGGTGGCATAGTTGATCCAGAAGCCAAGCATACCACCTCCTTGTGAGGCAATTTCAAAGATACCAACCAGTCGACCACGAATCGATGGTGGCTATAAATGTCAGATTTAGAACTTTTCAAGACAACAATCAACTCACAGCAGTCTCGGCGATGTAGACAGGCACTGTTAAGGACGAGGCTCCGATTCCGAGTCCAGCTACGGCTCGGCCGCCAACCACCATGTTCATGTTACCATTGGCAGCCGTCATCAGCGTGCCGCCGATCAAGAAGACCAGGGCTGCGCCGATGATGGTCTTTTTGCGACCCCATTTCTCAGCGATGGGGAAGGTGAGGAGAGCTCCGAAGAAGCAACCGGCTTGAAACGTCGACACAATGTTGCCCTGAAGCGTATCACGCTCCGTCTTATCGGCCGTGTCGAGGCCAAAGTCCCGGATAAAGGATTCAAGAGCCATTGTGCCTCCAATAACTGCGGTGTCGTATCCCACTTTGAAAAGTTCAGCATTCGCACATCACAGGGGTCATGTTGTCATGGACTCACTGGCGAGCGCAGACATGCTGGCCACCAAGGCGATCAGATGGATACGCCAGTTCCGCACTGCAGGCGGATCATTGGTGCCCGACGCATGAGTATTGAAGCCCATAGGTTATTGAGTAGAGTAGAGAGAAGACTGAGATGGTTCAGACTGTTGTGAGAAGTGTGTAAGATGCAATACGAGTAGCAATGCTGTTGTCCTCTTCATGGCGGGGGAGATGGGCCTTTTTCTAGTCATCGACGACATCACAAGGCCTACAAGGTTCAAGCCCACCCATGCAAGTTGAAACGGCCATGATCAACAGCTGTCGCACCCTCGTCGGGTTCCCCACGGGGAAGTTGGACTGGACTTGGTGATCCGTGACCTCGAGACAAGGTGGGATGGTGTTGTGCTCTCGGCGTATTACCTGTAACCATCAGCACATTAGTGGATCTGCCAAGAATAAGGGTTGGGATCAGCGGCTTTGCTAGGCGGCAACGAGACGATTACGTAGTATATCGCGCCGTATGCAAAGTTTGGTGGCCATTTTATCGGCCAGAGGAGCCCAAGTCAGCCGTCGACTTAATAGCTCATACAACACCATCACGATCAAAATACATAATACAAACCTCGAATGAGTATTCCTTACGCCAAGTCAGCTGTTGGTCGCGAGAGGGTCATGACTCGTCGGGCTGGGATCAGGGTACACGGCGGGGATATCCAACCTTCGGTGTAGACGACCCCGAAGAGGACAAAGATCTACGCGCGCCGGCCATTAAACGTGGACTATGGATGCCGGGGCAAGATTGAGTCAGAATTAAGCAGCGGCAGTTAGTTCGCTAATTACTGTTACGCAGCTAAACTAGATACAAACAGCGTTGTGCACCATCAAAGAATCGATCGTCACTCGGTAGACAGAAATACCCTCCGAATCGCCCCCCCCCCCCTCAGATTCACTTGGATGACCATGGGCCGGAAACGTTCGATCACAAAGGCTGGCACATACGGAAAAGGGTCCCAAAATACGACCCTGTCTCCTCTATTCCGACGAGGGATTTTTAATCCATGCATGTTACCGTCGCATGGCAGGAATATAGTGGACACTTTGGACCCCAGACTGGACCATCGTCAGACTCTTGGCACTGTTTTTCGTTACCTAACCGCCAGATCCCGGTTCTATTGCGCATTTGTTTCGCCGAAACCAACCTCTTGACTGGCTCGCTCTCTTCGAGGGCACGTAGACCCTACGCAGACATCTCGGCATCTTGGGGATTGTCAGGGCTGTGAGATCGGGAATGTTCGGATGCGAGCACAGGGATGCGAGACTACGACGACATAGATCTTGTCCATTTGCGAGGTCATGGTTGTCATCGTCCGGTCCCTATAGGCATGCTTAGACGCTGTTAGTTCGTGATGCTATCTAGAATTAAGCTTAATTTCCCCGGACTCTTTACTCCACAAACAGGTAGTATCGGCCGAAGTCTCTTGGTATGCTAAGTAGATAGCTGTCTCATAGAAGTGTATCTCAAATCTATCTTCTCTGGTCATTAGTAAGATCAAGCTGAATCGGCATAGCCGAAACCCGGAAGAGATGTCCAAGATGGACGAGAGACAACGAAACAACACACAGCTTCACCCGGTCCAACATCTTGAAGCCATGTGCCATGACCCCAATCTGTCGAGATGGTTCATTCTCATGGTGGCTGTGCAACATGTCGTCTCAGTAAACTCTCGAGATCCTTGCTATTAGCGGGGATAGCTTCGGCGTATCGGCGTTTCGGGCGAGAATACCCCGCACTCTGTCGTTGCTTTGACTCTGTCCTCGTGCATCGTCAGCTTCTTCTTATCCGGCCCTCATCTCGGTACTACATCTCCGCTCCTACATCCCAACATCTCACTGTGTTCACCATGACGACCTATCACATCAAGCCTGTCGATAATCGAGTTCAGGGTCGTCTGGCCCTCGTAACGGGCGCAAGGTATTACCCCTCTCCATGCGGTCATGTTCTGTAGGCCAGCTAATATCCACACATTGGAGGCATCGGCTCCGCATGTGCTAGGGCCCTGGCTGCCGAGGGCTGCGACGTAGCTTTGCACTATTTTTCGAGTCAAGTAAGTGTCTTGGCTCGACCGATATCCCTGGTCTGGTCGAGACCCGGGCTAACAAGCCACCCCCGACGTGCAGGAGAAGGCCCAGACTCTGGCCTCTGAACTTCAGGCTTCGTTTCCAGAGCAGCGATTCTTCTGCGTTGCTGCAGACCTCTCCAACCGTGATGCTACGAGAGCGCTTGTTCCCAATGTGTTGAACCATGGTGAAGTGGCTGGGAGACATTCTGCGGTGTCCATTCTTGTTGCCAACGCGGGTGTTGGGAAACGTATCCGCGATATCCAGAATATCGAGGAGGATGACTGGGACGAAGTCATGGTGGTGAACGCTCGGAGCCAGTTTGTGGTCACCAAGGCTTGTCTCCCAGGCATGCGATCTCAAGGTTGGGGGCGTGTGATTCTCGTTGGAAGCATCGCCAGTCGTGGAGGTGGTATCAACGGATGTCACTATGCAGCTACCAAGGGAGCTCTCAGGTGACTTTTTCCTATCTCTAAGTAGGAGATTACTAACTGTCGACAGTTCGATGGGCTTGAACCTTGCTACGGTGCTTGCGCCAGAGGGAGTGACCGTCAACATCGTATGGCACTTCCATGCCCTCAACCCTGACAGTCTGCTAACCTTTCAATCACAGGTTCTTCCCGCCTTGATTGGATCTACGGGCATGATACCAACTCCCAAGTCACAGTACTGACTCTCCCATCAACAAACAGAATTTTACTGACTTTGTGTGCAGGACGTGGGAGAAAAACGCTGATCTTGAGGCTCTAAGAGAAGAAGATCCAGGACTGGCCATCGCAGCTAGCATCCCCGTACACCGTCTGGGAGTGCCAGAAGAGGTCGCAAACATTGTGACAATGTAAGAATTCTATTCAACGCCTGAGCTCCAGTGCTGACATGAAACAAGGATGGCAAAGACGGGATATATGACGGGACAGGAGATTTTTCTGGCTGGAGGACTGAGATAGGCATCAAAAGTCAAGCCGTGGAAAGGGCGCTTGCGTACTTGGTCCTTCCAACTTGATGCGCACTGGCTCCATCACTTCACCTTCTAAGCGCCATATCCCACACGTGGGCGAACTGCCAAGTTCGATATGCGCTTGGGTACCCAATGAAGATTAGATCTGGGGGTGACAAACCAATATCAGTGTCAATCCCGCGAAAAGACGAGCTCTACTTGAACTGTCTAGCATGCCCTGTTTCTATATTGGGCTCTGCCTGAACCTTTGAAGAAAGCCCACACTTCCCTGGTGGAGGCTGAGGACGTGACTCCTTTGCAGAAAAGCCAACACAACAGACGTTAGCACAAGGCAAGCCTCTTACAACCTAAAGCCCAACAACACATGAGCCTTTTCAGACCGAGTAGATCATGGGGTTCTGCGGTGGTATTTGGTCAAGGCGTGCTTCAAACTGCTAAAAATACACTGACACGCGCAGTAAGATGAGGCTTGACCCGAGTCTCAAACATGGCGACACAGAATCCTTTATTCCGAATCTGAGGTTTTCATTACGTCTCAAGGGTCTCCCCAGTCCATAGCCTCCAGCAAGAGGCTTCGGGATTTACAGCTGCCGAGCAAACCCATGTGCCCAACGTCATTCCCCGTGCATCCCATTTGCCAGCTTGGCTCTCGATCCAGCCGCGCTGAAATGCCGGCTCCTTTCAAAGCAGCCATTGAGGGGGCTTTGTGCTCACTGGCTTGGGGCTACAGGGCTGAATTCACCTCACTCCGCCGTTTTCATGGCGCCCTAGCTCAGGTCTAAACCAGCCCTGTTTAGCACCAACAGCGTGGGATGGATTGCGCCTCGACCAAAAGGCGGAGGCTTGTGACCCAAAATGCACACAAGTCCCTTGAAACATGTCTCTTTCTGTACTAGATATTCCCGTAATTGGCGGCATGTTCCGTTAATGCGCTCGACCCTTGGCTCGGAGGCGCCCTGCTTGGCCAATGGTGGTGGCCCAGCGATGAGCGGCTTGAGATGGCTTCACTCCGTCTCTCAGCTAGGCCATCGATATTATTCCCCAAGCGGTGACGCCATGTCAGCTGCATATCACTGAAAAAACATAAGTTTAAGCTTACAATAGCCTGTCAAGTTTAAAATGTGCGACTCCTCTCCTGTCAATCCCAGCTAGACAATCCTTGCTCCACATCTGCCCCGTGGCTGTCAACCGCAACCTCGGGATGATTTATCTGGTGGAATTTCTGGCGTGGTTGGCATGGATTGCTCCCGTCCATGCAACCGCGCCGAATGTCGGCTGGCGAGCCGCTATCATCGCGAACCAGGTTCTCGCCATTCCCGAATACCTCAGCGAGACTGAGAGAATTCTCAACGTCCACGTTCCCGTCGCGTTCCATCGTGTAGCATCAAAGGCGGATTACTTCACGTTAGACCTCATTGCGTCCCCATATTACCCAGCAAACGAGACCAGCTACAATCGCACATCGGTCTACACCGAAGTTGTTCAGGCCGCGAACGCAACCCCAGAGTTTGAACAGACCTTTCGATTCAGCATCTCTACAACAGGCTGGGAAGACTTGCTTATTCTAGTTAACGTCGACGATGGAAGCAATGGTCGGTATTCAGTCGAGACGGGCGGGGCCATCCTATTCTACAACCGAGAACAAGAGTGGTGGTCAGCACGCAGTATCTCGGAACACGCTTATCACATCAACGCCGAGATCGTGGAAGAGAGAAAGGCCATCGTCCCAATGGGCATCGACAACGCTACGGTGACTGAAGCAAAGCCTACGCCGGGAGTTTATGTTCCAGTCGACCACATGGAGCCGAAAGAGAAGAACGAGACAACTCCTTCTGTACCTTCAACCACGCCATCCCTTGTGATAATCCCGTCAACAGCGCCTCCAAGTCCTGTTGTCAATACCAACCCAGGAGTCGACTACACATCTATGCCCGAAAAGCCCTCTGTCCCTGTACAAGAGTCGATTCATCAGTCACAGTCACTCCCACCTTCGAAATGCGAGCCTGTCACCGAGACGGTATATCACACGGTCACCGTTTACGCGGGTCATTCTCCATCATTCTCCTGTTCTTGTGACTCAAAATATGACAAAAAATCTCTCGATACCCGGGACATCGTGCCCGCATACGTCAAGGCCAAATTCACCTTCACAGACCGATGGGGCCGGACAATGCCACTGCGTCACCTGGTCATCGTAGCATATGCAGATCTCTTTGCGCAGCCCGAAGGATACCGAGTCGGACCCTGGTCTTCGGCAGCCTGGACAGATGTCAACGGAGAGGCGACCTTTACCTTCAGCATCGGACAAAACCACAAGATCGTTGCCAATACTCTCTATGTGATCCTCCGGGGCGAGCATTACACCATCGGAACCCGCCGAGATGAAACAGAGAACTTTGTACAGAGCGAGATCCACAAGAGTCTGGCAAAACAGCAGTGGACTGCCCAGGCAGGCGAAACCATTGAAGTCACAGTCAACTTTGAGGACACCGAGTACAATCGAGCCCTATGGGTTGCCGACGCCTACGAATACCTATCATCCTATGTCAAGGAAGAGATCGCAAACAGAGACGGTGAACTGACACAAGTCCAAATCTGGTACCCGGCGCCTTCATCTGGTGCCTTCTTTTCAGATGCCACAGCTGATCCAGTTTATATCAGCATTCCCGACAGCCAGTCAGAGATCCCAGCCACCATGGGACATGAGTATGGGCACTTTATCCATTACTTGGCACGAATGAAAGCAAACCTCTTTGCTGGAGGAGTGCACAACTTTTGTAATCTCAACGACCTCACGACGACATCAATCTCGGAAGGTTATGCCAGCGCCCTCGGCCTCACGGCTTTGTACGACACGCCCCTAGTCGACGGTAAATACTTTCAGTACGCGTACCGATGGCACGACGGCCTAGGAAATGTTTTGATAGGGGGCCCTGACCTCGAAAACTACTCTTGCGACAAAAGAGTAATGACTTCTGACGAAGGACGTATTGCAGCCACCTTCATCGATCTCGTTGACCCTCGAATAGACGAGTATCCAACAGAGGACAGTGACCTCGGACACATTGCACCTGATTTCAACCCAGAGCTACACAACTTCCGTCTCTCCCATCGCCTCGTTTTCTGGCGCGCGATGGCGACGAACCCCCATAGCATCGCTCAGTATTGGTATGTTAGGCCTCAGCACCTCGAGCGCCTTAGCTGATCTTATCTAGGTATGACTTGCAATGGACACTCACAGAAGAGAAGAGGAAGCAAGTTTGGTCTGTCTTTGAGTACAACTGGGCCGACTTCCCTGTTAATGGGGAAACGACCGTCTGGCAATAGAGTGCATTCACGATGGATGCATGTGAAGGAGTCTTGTGTTTCCAAGTTTACAGCAATGAGTGTTGAACAGTCGTCTTCATAGACCAGTATCTTGTTTTTTTTTTTCGCTTCTTATTCCCATCTAGGTCGGTTATGCCTTAATGCTTATAGAAGCGACATGGTTCATAGCATTCCCAAATAACTTCCCATATAGATTGCTTTTCACGTCTTCACGGTACGGATGCAATCGGACAATGGGTGTCGATGTAATTTATTAGATGAAAACTAAATACTTCGTGCTGATTCCAACATTACTCCCACTTGGCCTTGTACTTCTGGACAAACTCCTTCCACGTGGTGGGCTTGTCGTCCAACAGGTCAGCACTCTCCTTGAGGTCCGCTCCATTGTAGTAGCCAGGATCCTGCAGCAACAGCATGTTCTCCAACATCTCCTGGGCGACATGAGGAGAGAGGAACGACTTGAAGGCATCTGAGGGAATCTGGTTGAAGGTGGCGGGCTTGCCGATGACCTCGGAGAACTCGGAGATGATACGAGAGGGAGTGTAGTAGTCGGTGGCAGCGTAGATGCGCTTGTTGAGGGTGTCGGGGAAGTGCTTGATAGCGGCCTTGACAAACTTGCCTACAAGTTGTTAGATATAATTCTTTGCTCTCCGTGCCATGTTCAACTCACCATTATCGCCGCCAGCATCGAACAGAGGCACCTGAGCCTTGTCGCCAGAGACGGGGAGAGACCAGGCGTAGCCACCCTCCTCATTCTTGCGGATCATAGTAAATAGGTTCGACATGAAGAATCCGGGCAGGACGAAAGTGGCGGGGACGTTGATCTGTCGAATGTACCCCTCAATCTCGGCCTTGCCCTCAAAGTGCTTGATGTGGGTGAGGCGGCCTCCACTAATCTTGTTGGTGTCGAGAAGAGACGAGAAGATGAGATGCTTGACACCGGCAGCTTTGCAGGCATCGGCAACAACCTTTCCTTGGGCAATCTCGCCGTTGCCCTTTTCGGTTTCCCAGTAGTTTGTGACAAGGAAGACAGTGTGAGCGTCCTTGACGGCGGGGGCAGCTTGCTCCAGAGTGTTCATGTCGGCCTGCGCGATGGGTTAGACTTCTGTTTGAATTGGACAAAAATGCAATTGAGTCACTTACAGCAACAACCTCGACACCCTTGGAGGCGAGGTCCTTTGCAGCAGGCTTGGAGACATCACGCGTGATGCCACGAATCTTGAACTCTTTGGAGAGAGCGGGGTCATTGAGGGTGGCTCGAACAACAGAACCACCCTGGTTGCCAGTGGCGCCAAAAACAGTGAGGATCTTGGACATGATTGTGGTCGAGATGATGTGAAATAGATGGTATTAGAGATGCTGGAGTAGGTAGTTAATGATGCTAGATACAACAGCTACTCCTGGAGCCAGCGATCCTTTTTTTATACCTCCCTCAGGCTCCATGACACGGTAGTGATGATTGCACCGGCGCCCTCGGTTGGTGCAATGCTTAGCGTGCCGCATGCCTACAGGCCTGATTACAGGGCCTTACCAATCTGAACCTTGACTGCGTCTGCCACCATCAACTGCTACTGCTTCGGCGCGTCGGGGAATGCCAAGGCCGGTCAAGATTCAGCCTTAACGGGATAGGTCGAATCAGAGGCGGCCGACGCGGGGGATAGCGCCGAAGCTATTCGGGCGGTGGATGCATGACAAAGCCTGAGTCGATGAGCGAGCATGCAGGGTTGGATCGCTAACCGATTAGTCAGGGCCTCCTCAAACAATGGGTCTTTGGGAAAGGACGAAATGCCGAAATGCCATGTTGACGTATGGATCGTATGGGTTTTCTGAAGCGCATGGTGCGAAAGTCGAGAAGGCGATGGACGGAGATGATGAAGCAAAGATGCAACGAGATTGAGAACCTGAAGCAGTGAATGCCTGATGAGGCTGCCATCTCCCCTCTGCATTCATCTCGTAAAATCACGTGCAACTTTGACTTTCTATCACGTGACCTGACCCAGCCTGCGAACCTCAGCATCGCAACTTTTCCACGCGTGGCTTGACGCGCCACGGGTCCCTCACAGCGCACTCGACAAAATGGCCAAATCTCCCATCGACGATGAAAGCTCGGATCATCATGTCGATAGTGACGAGAGACCTAGCGACCAGAAGTTGAGCGAAAATGACTCCGATGATGGCGACTCTGATGATGGCAGCTCCGATGATTCGGACGGCGGCGGCCTACTCGACACAATGGCCGCCGAGGGTAGTGAGGACGAGTCCAGCGAGGAGTCATCTGACGAAGACGAACTAGATCAAGGCATTAGGAGCACAACGAACGCCCATTTCCCGCAATTTTGTCGCCTACCAATCGAGCTGCGCCAACGCATCTGGGAGCTTTTCTGTCCCGAACTACGCGCGCGACACCGTGTTCTCGACTTCAGCATCTCTTATGGAACTGCCAGGCATCCAGATGCAGCCAGCGCATTTGTCTGGACTGTGCACGATGGCATCGCGCTCGACGATCAAACCAGGACCCTCCGAACTGTCCTTGCAGTCCACCACGAATCACGCGCCATGGCCACCAACGCTTTTCCCCATTCTCTCAGCATGGATGCCGGAGCAGGAGATGCAGTTGTCCCTTTCAACCGGGACTCGGATGTCGTCTTGATAAACGGACTTGGCAGCCCAGAAGGCAATCACGTCTTCCATCTTCCAGAGTTTGCCAGTGAAATCAAAAATCTCGCCCTCAGTGGTTGGAGTTCCCTTGATCAGATAGATGGAACAGCCGTCTCCAACTTTTTGGTCAAATTCGACCAGCTAGAGTCATTCTTTGTGTGCCTATCGTTTGGAAATTGTCGGAAATCCAGAATGGCCTGGTGCACTTCTGATCTCATCAATCGCTACCACACTCAAACCTTTGAGCGAGAGCCTGGCTTTGGAGAGAACCTACAGTGGCTGTACTGCTGGCCTGATCTGCGCAACCACGCCGATTTCGCCAAGTTCCAGAGGCAACGAGATGACGATTTGGACAACCTGCCCGAGCCCTTGGACGGTCTCCTGCTTCGAAAAGGCGTCAAGGCCTGGCCTATGGTTGTCTTTGAATTTGAGCGTGGCCTACGACGATTTGAGATGCTGCAAACCCTTGGTCTCAACCCCGACGACAGCGATAGTGAGGGCTCAGACGAACAGTCGGAAGACGAAGACGGCGGTGATGAATCTGGGACTGACTTGGATGAGTATGAAAGCGACGGCATCGATGACGAAGAGATTGTGGAAACCTATGAAGATTCGGACGAAGAAGGAATTTCCCTAAACGATGGATCTCCTGGGCCTTCTCGCGTCGATCTGGATGCAGCATCAGATGACGGCTCGGGAGCACACTTCTCCAGTCCAGAACCGGATCCTGAAGAGCCCGAATCTGCCCCAGTGCCCAGAGGACGCAAGCGGCGAGTTGTGTCGGATTCTGATGACGAGTCAGATGACGGTGTGCAGCCTACAGCCAAACGAGCGAGAACTGATCCCATCGACGACTCCGATGAGGATGAAAATGGGGAACCTGTACAATCCCAAGGGAGGAGCCAGCGTTCAGCTCGTGCTGTGGTATCTGACGATGACGATGACGATGATGAGGAGGATGGAGGCGCCCCGAAGCAAGAACCAGATGAAAATGCCGACGACAGCGACGCATCAAGCGACGGTGAAGATGAAGAGAGTGAGGAGGGCGAAGACGAGTCGGAGGACGAGGACGAAGAAGACGCACCACCAGCACGTATGTCTCTGGCCGAGCGACTACGTCTGCACCGCCAGGAGAACCCCATCGACGACTCAGGTGGCGAGGAGAATTCAGAAGACGAGGACGACAGAAGCAGCCGGACTGCTGGTTTGGATAGCGAGGACGAGGATGCTGATGAAGATGATAGGGAGAGAAACCCTTTCATGTTCGGCATGGCAGACGAGTCGGACGGGGAGGGCGAAGGGGACTACGACGAGGACGACTATTGACTCGCGTTCCAATTACGTACATTGCCAGACGCGCCTAAAACTACCTAATCATAGCTTGTTCTCTAGACAGATGCTATTCAATCTCACAGCCTTTTAACACACCTAGAAACCCCAGACCCAGCGATAGACCTACAAACACTTTCCAGTCGCCAGAAGCGTAACAAACTGCTCGATCCTCTTCTGCCTCGTCTCGGGGCGCTTGGCCGTCTCCAGCCGCTGCAGAAAAGAGTACCTCTGCGTTCTATTGATGGTCTTGAAGAACTCGCCAGCTGCCTTGTCGTCGTCAAGAGCTGCCTGGAAGTCCTTGGGCACCTCGGCGTTGCTGGATGAAGAGTACGCCCGTTCCCACCTCCCGTCGGCCTGAGCCGCGTCGATCTCGGCCTGACCCGAAGGTCGCATCCTCCCTGATTCTATGAGAGGCGCGACCTTGTTGACGTTGCGCTTCGACCAGAGACTCCCCTTGCGGCGCGGCGTGAATCGCTGGATAAAGTGCTGCGCGTCGAGGGCCTTTCTCTGGCCGTCGATCCATCCAAAGCACAGAGCGACGTCGAGTGCCTCATCATAGGTGACAGAAGAAACCCCAGAATCCTTTTTGGCCAGTCTGAGCCAGAGCCCAGAGTTGATGTTGTGATTCTCATCAAGCCAAGCCTCCCACGCGTTCACGTCCTCAAAGAGCCGGCTTTCCTGATCGGGCACACGCGTCGTCGCGGGAGTGGTTGCGCGTACCCGAGTTAGCCTTTTCGCGGTGGATCTTGTTTGCCTTGACATGGCTCCGTTTTTGCAAGGTTCTCGAACTGGGGAACGCAGAAATGGTTCGATTGAGCTGCAGTATGCAAGTGGTAAAGCATGAGGCTGACGTCTTGATGGATCTGACGCTAAATGTGGTACGCTAAGGTGAAACAGAGATCTTTGTGACACAGTGCTTGCATGCTGGGTAGTTTATACATTTGAAGCACTTGGGTTTGTTTCTCTAAATGAAATATCCCTTATTCCAAGATGTTACTAACAGGTCCAAATGCAGCGTGCGAGGAAAACAGGCGACATTGTGTCAAGGTACAGGGTAGTTGCGACACCTCGGAGAGAACAGCGAAACCCCTCACGTGATGGCAAAAGCAACACATGGCCGATGAACCGTGAGAGGTGGATAATCTCTGTGGCGGGGGAGCCAGTGACAAACCCTCGATTACCTACTCTGCGTTTCCGACACCTTGGGGAGTCCGAGGAAACCATGCCAGTAGCTAAAAGACCATGTCTCCAGTGTAAAGGTGAGGCGGCCTGGTGGACGTGAAGCTGTGGCTTGCGCTGACGGACCTCGCAGAGAAGCATGTCAAGTGTACGTATCACCATATGGATCTTGAGCTTCATTCTGTTTCTTTTCGAGACTGACCGAGCACAATAACCCTAGGCGACGAAGCAAAGCCAAGATGTAATCGGTGTCAAGCGAAGAATCTCCCCTGTGCCCGTCCTGCCAAAAAGACAGTTTTCCGGAATGCGCCGATGGCACCGTTCAACACGAACCAGACTTGGGTGAGCGGGGAGATCAAAGAGTGTAGGTCTACACAAGATTTTGACACCAGAAACTTACTCAGACTGTCACAGTCTGCGTGAACTCACGAGGGGATCAACTCGATGGTCATCCCGGGTCAGCCTCAACGGCAGGGACAGATGTGATGGAAACGACTTCTGGACCGAGAGATGTGGGATTCAACGAGCCACCTTCTCTGAAAAGCAGCCATACCTTCCCTACGTCCAACCCTAGTCGTCCTATCGATTCACAACACCAAGTCGGTGGCTCCCCCAGCTATCAAACATCACCCTGGCAGCCTGGAACCGGACGCTCGCCCCCCGACTTGACCAGCGTTTCAAGCGGCTATCTCTCAAACCCCGATCACCCATCGCCCTCATATGGTCAGTCTCACAACCGAAACAACAGCAATGCGATTTCACCGCACTCCCAGCCATTTCATGGTCCGGGAGAATCAACCACATTCCCGCTCAAGGATCCTCAGGAAGCGTGCCTACTACGATACTTTGTGGAAGAGTTGTCGCACTGGGTGCGTTTCCGTCACTGAAATTACGTGAAAGGCTTTGCTAAACGACACTAGTTCGACCTCTGCGATGAGAGAAGGCACTTTCAGTTGGTGGTGCCGATCCGAGCACGCCAACACCCTTTCTTGCTCCACGCGATATTTGCACTTGCAGCTCGGCATTTGACTCGGCTACCGAAATACAAGACAGCACGGGGAATTCTGTATCAAGGGCAACTTCTTTCAAAGCTCACACCTCATGACGCGGTCGAGTACACGCTCAAGTGCATACCGGCGTTGCGAGACTTTCACGCCATCCAAGACGACGATCGTCTCGAATGCGTCCTAGCGACGGCGGTGATTCTACGGCAGCTAGAGGAAATTGACGACGAAGAGGAAGAGGCACGGAGCGATAGCCAAGTTGACGAGAACGAGGGTCCGCGCTCGAAAGAGCAGGTAAACTTTCTGGCAATCATCGACGCGGTCCTTAGGAGTCCGCCATCACAGACGCTCTTCGGGCGACGGTCGTTAATCCAGGCCGCGTACTGGATGGCTGTACGCCAGGAACTGTATCACTCATTCACCAAGAGACACCCACCAAAGATGATTCTAGACCCAGAATATGGTCGAGGGGCGTCCAGAGCGAACAAGATCGTACTACACACGGCCCAGGTGGCCAAGTGGCGCTGGGCTGACGGATCCGAGCAAGAATGGCGTGAGTCGACGATATTCACCCTGAACAGAGCTTATCTGACAGATGGTTTAGTGCGGCTTCAGAAACAGGGCGAGGTGCTTGAGGAAGAGGCGCTGCAGGAGTACCAGCCCTACTTTGTGCGCCCAGCTGACAGGTCCAACGGGGAGATATTTCCGACAATCTGGTACTCCTCGGCACTCGAGGTCACAAGCATGCAGCTGTGTATAATTGCCAAGATGGTTCTCATGGCCGAGAACCCGTTCCTCGGGTGAGTTATTCGGCATATTGTCTTACAAGTGATGGGGGGAGCTGACGTCACAAAGAGGCCACTCGACCTCACGCGCACGATGGAGGGAGATTGAGAACGAGGTGCGCCAGATGATACTGGACCTGTGCGGCATCAGTCTGTGCCATCCGGCGTGCCCACCGGCGCTCGTCCACGCGGCGTTTGGCATGGAGCTGTACGGCGACTTCTTCACGGATCACTACGAGCGTCGAGCCCTACGGGGCGTCGTGGAGAAGTTTCGAGATGCACGTGCCTGGCCGGTGAAGAAGCTGTCCAACATGTTTCAGTGAGTTTGACAGCTTTATTGAGTCAACTGGCTGCTGCTGAAGAAAAGGCGGGTTGAGACAACCATGTGCCGGCCGGCTGGCAGACAGAAAGACAGGCAGGCAGGCAGGCAGACAGGCGGTGGATTACTATCCAGTCTTGGCTAGCGGGAAGACGAGTTCAATTGGGCTCTTGGCAACATTGGACAAGGCCAGAAATGGCATTTCCACTTCCCCATTCTAGACTTGTCAAAAAGCAGAGACCCACGTTGTGCCTGTCGTTCAAGAGCGGGCCGTCACCTTTCGGCATATGTGAACCCCATCGTGACCACTCTGTTAAAAAGAACCCAACCTTGCTGCATTGGGGACTTGTTTGCCTACATCTCGGCCCTACTCTCACCTGCCATGCTGCGTCATTTCAACTGCGGTAGACCCTTGTGTGCCTGACGCGGGCGGGCCGGAGGGGGGACCCCCGGCTCTCAATGCCGATCATCCCCCACAACGCAATCTCCTGACAGCTCACAAGGGACTCGTCAACTTGTCAGAACTCTCGTGAACACGCCGAGGTTCGGTTCGAGCTGAGAAGGTGGTCATGGCGGACGGCACCTAGGTTTAGCGGGGAAAAAGAGAACTGGCGGTCGAAACATCTCGCCATTGTGACGAAACAAGAGAGAAACAAGCCCATTGATTCACCATTGAGAAGAGGCAGAAAGCATGTAGCACAGGCCGTGTGCTTACCCGAAGCCATAGGCCTAGCTTGGACCGTTTTAAACGCCTCGCTCACATCAGCCAAAAGCTTTTTCTGTCCCAGAGACAGGCACAAGGCACAGGGTCAAAGCCGCCATCAGAGTTTTGCGCCAAATAGACAGGCCAGTGATCTAGCGACTTGGGACGCTCGATAGAGATCGGTTAGGCGAGCAAAGACGAGACCATGACGACAGCGTCGGGCTGATCAGCGCTATGGTCTACCAGTTCGCCGACCGGTGCTTGGCCCTCATTTGGAAGGCGCCTTGACAATTTGAAGAGGAAAAATAAAAGATCTAGGCCTCCGGGGCCATCTTGTTTGGCACATTGAGATCGTCTCGGGTGCAAGATATTGTCCTCGTGCTAGCAAGGTCGATTGGATTCGGGCCTGACGATGTGCCCCCAAAAACGCCTCGCAAGCCCCGACATCGCTCCCAACAGGTTCTTTAGAGAGAGGCTAGGGCTGAAAAGACCAAGCAACAGGCAAGCAAGCAAGGCCAAGCCAAGCCTCGCTCGGTGCCATTGTCTCGAGAAGACGCCTCATGGTCTACGGAAGAGGACAAACACGCTGTCACAATCCAATTCACGGCATCCTCGGCCCAGCGGTAGCTTGGGGTGTGAATGAACAGTGGGCCAGAGCATCAATCTAACCCATCACCAACAAATTCAGAGAGATCGACCCTTTCAAGTCTTCGTTTATCGCGGCGCGTGGGGGGAAGGCCTGGCTCCAATGTAACCCCAAAGAGATTGGCGACGACCTCTCATATTTTCTTTTCTTCTTTTCAGCGTGACACCGACAGAAGGGATGAGATTAATTGAGCGATCCCAAGAACCGAGGGGAAGGCGGGAAAAAAAAAAATAATTCTCCGTTGCTGGGGATGGTGGACCTCACCAGCGAGGGCCCCCCATGTCCATGTGGAATCTCACTGCCGCAAGCAAGCTTTCACGGCAGCACCAGCACCAGGAACCAACGGTGGAGAGAAGCACTTGGTTGGACGACGGGGTGATGATCACAGTGGAGCGAGAGTGCATCTCAGCCCGCCTCTTGGAGGAAGACGCCTCCTCTGGCTGGCTGGGCCTGGCCTCGTGCGCTGCGCTGTGTAAGGGAGGGTGATGCCACCGCAGGACTGCAAGGGAGGGAACAAACATGCACGCAGCAGGCTGGGCTTGAGTCAACAGACACTTTCCAGACCATCACGATCCTGTCTGTCGCGTGGAGAAACTGACTTTTCTGTCCGTGACAGCTCGAGACACTCTCAACGGGCGTCAAAGC
>SSHR01001745.1:0-12517 GCA_006518225.1 Fusarium neocosmosporiellum
GGAAAAGCACATCCTGGGAAGGCCAGGCAGGCCCTTGATCGGGGCGAAGAGGCCGCCCAGTGTGGCGAGACGGAATCCCTGTCAAGTCGTATTAATGACCCTTGAAAACTTGGATCAAGAGCTGGACGTGTCTAGATCATAGCAGGAGTGTTTCCTCTTTTTAACTCCCTAGGATAATTTCATGTCCACTTTGTGATCCTACTTGAGTTAGGCCCCGTTGGTTTGACCTCCAAGTAGAGACAGTTCTGAGAGGACCTTGGACTCTTGGAGAGATGTCAAGGTTTAAGTGTGCATCCTAATTCATGTCAAAGCTATCGAATCTATCCAACAGACCCCTTCCTCACTATTGAAGCAGCATCTTCCACCACCCCCTGCCACAGACGGCTCCTTCAAGGCATAGCTGTCCCCCGTTTCTGCCGATCCTCCCAATCTACGGCTCCCTCATAGTCGCAGTTATACTTGAGAAACTGGGCCGGGTCTAGCTTCACCTCCTTTGTAGCCCCATCTGTAGCTGGCTTTGCTTGCTCGCGGCTGAACTTTTGTATCAGCGACGCCCGCTCGTACCTGACGTCAAAGACCCTGTTCAAAGCTGCCTCAACCTTGTCTCTAGACTGCACGTCGGCCAAGAAGGCCTGCAATGCCTCTGCGTCTTCGATGCTTTGGGATGCTCCTTGCCCTTGAGTGGGGAGCATGGCATGTGCCGCATCGCCGATGAGAATGGTTCTTCCACGAACCCAGCGTGGTAGCGGGTCGATGTCTCGAAGCTGCCACAATGCAATGTCTGGTGAAGCTCGGAATATGTCGTGTAGCCAAGATGGAAAATCCGAGTAGGCTTCCAGAAGTTTGTCGATGCTCCCTGGAGAGACCCAACTGTCTGAGCTCTTCTCAGAGAGCTTCTCATCTGGTACGAGAGCGACGATACCGTACAGCTTTCCTCCTCGCCCAGGACCCATGATGACGCGTCGGTCGTGGCCCATGATCATTGTGGTGTAAGGGTCACGGGAATCAAGTAGCTTTTCAGGAGTAGAGATGCCTTCAAGCTTCTCGATGGGTATGAGCATGCGATATGCAGACGTTCCAGTCGGCAGAGCTCCCTTTTCCTCACCCAGAACAGCTGTTCTCACGACGCTGTGAATACCATCTGCGCCAATAATCACGTCGCCATGGATCTCTTCTCCAGACTCCAGTGTGACGATTCCCTCCGCGCAATCGATGCCTACAACTTGGCTCGCGGTTCGAATCTCTACCGGCTTCCCAGGAAGCTGCTCACTTGTTGCCGCATCTCCAAGGGCTGCCTGGAGATCTTGTCTGTGATAAAGGATGCGATCCGCACCAAACTGAGATGTCTCGAATGCAAGCTCCCTCACATACTTGCCATCAGCATCAAAGATCCGAAAGCCTCCATCGACTAGTGGCTCTGTTATTTGGAGAAAGCTGTCCAGGTTCCACTTGCTGACGATCTTGCTGGCATTAGGCTGAAGGGATAGGAGAGCACCAACTTCGCGAAGTAGGCGAGAGCGTTCCAGGACAGTGATGCGCCGGTTTGGATGCCGAAGAGCAATTGCCTTGCTATTGAATTAGCTATGAGTGCGACTTGTGCGCCGAGACTTGGGAGTGAAAGACTTACTGCTGCCAGGCCAGCAATGCCACCACCAACAATCACGACGTGGAATTCGGGCAGGCTTCCCATGACTCTGGCATCTGGAGTGTGTATACCGGAAACTACTGGGGAGTAAGCCCTGTACATGAAATAGGGACATCCTTATAGGCTGGCTTGACATCATAGCATTGCCCCCGAGCTCGTCCCCCGCGAACCGACCCGGCGGCCCCGAACCGAATGCCGAAGCCGTCGGAAAGTGGTCAACCGCCAAGGATCGGTCTGCTCTCAGAAGTCGAGACTCGATTTCTTTTCCGAGTGCCTTCCCGAAGAGAATAGCACGTGAAGAATGCACTTGCCTAGGACGATGGCTTCTGTCTCTAGTAGCCAATATCGGGGGGGTCATGAAGGTTCCTCAATTTCAACCACGGGTCTTACTACTTGTAGGTCTATTGACTATTACTGTTTACTTATCCCTGAGGCTTTTTGAAACATGGAGATTCATTGTTACGCGGAAAGTTATTATCCCATGGCCTCGTCCGTCTACTCCAAGAGATTATTCCTGTTGTTGAAGAAGATGGAACAACGGGCTATCTCGCTGGATTTATGCCAATCTTTATTTTTCCTTGTTGGGATTCGAACAGTTACAACTTATTTCCACATAGGCATGTTTTGGGACACCTATCGCTCAAGAAATAACTCTTTAGTGGTAAACCATCTTTTCTTAACGAATGACTTCCTATAGGCGCTACTGACTAAAACGACTGTAATTTCTCAAGTTCAAACATACTTTCTTTCCCACTATATCTCACTATACAAGAAAAACCCTGTCCTTCATCCAGTTCCTCCCCCCTAGCCAGTGGTGGCCTTGATGTAGGGAATTCCCGTCAACTTGAACGCCCTCTCGCTCAGAATAGGCTCATGAAGAGGGCGGCCACGAATGATGTGGTCAGGCTTGCCATTCCTCTTGGCCTCGTTGGTGCCAAGGTGCATGGCGTTGGGCCAGTGGGTAGTTCCCAAACGGTTCTCAAAGGCCTTCTTCTTGCGCAGTAGATCCTCTTGGGAAGCCTCGGAAACTGGCATGTAGCACGTGTAGACTGCCATTCTATCCTGGTTTGAGGACACTGGCACATTGTAGTGAGGAGTCCTCGAGTCCCAGACGATCAGATCGCCGGGCTCTGCTTCGACCTTGTACCACTCGCAGTCGTGGTCCTTGAGCCACTGCATGCCTTTGTCGGTGAAGCCATACCACTCCCTGGTCCACGCGGGGATGCGCTCCTCAGTTCCCCGAATTTCATCATGGAACTGCTTGCTGAGGTTGTGGCCCCCCTTGGCGACGATAAGGCCGCCGTCTTTGGGACCGTTGGGAAGTAGATTCACAAGGCCCTGCAGGCATCGGAAGCCAGGGACATCGGGGTCTTGATCCTGGTGCGGCCAAGGGTTATTGGCGGGGAGGTGCTCTCGATTGGCGAAGCCATAGTTAATAGCATCAAAGGACACAATCAGGTCCTCAGTTCCAAAAGCTTTCTCGAAAGCACCGACGACGCCAGGCTCGGAGCGGATAGCCCAGACAAAATCCTCATGGGCTGCCCCGTAGTTAAGCAGCATGCCCTTTTCATTTATAACGGGGAGCTTGTCGGGATGGACCGAGGATGGGTCATTGCGATTGTAGCCCTGCCCGCTTCACATAGCTGTTAGCCAAAGTTCGGTCAGACATAGATGAGGTGGGCTTACAAACTCTCTACAAGACCATACATGCGGTTGGCATAGCTCAGAGCACGCTCTTTGGGGATAGCTCCCCTGATCACAGCGTACCCATCGCGGATCAAGTCGTCTCGCCAGTCACCGTAACGACGGTCAGTCCCGTCGAGCTTGATTCTCTCGAGACCCTCTGATCGAAGGGTAAGAACAGGGTGCTGCTCCGTCGTAGTCACAGTCGCCGATTGTGCCATGTTGGTTGTTGGTTGTTCTATTGTGTCTGTCCGTGTAAGTGCCTGGGTGATTGGCAAGATAGTGTTGCTGGTATCTCTGACAATGGGAAGTCTTGTTTGGCTGAATGTCCAAGTTCAACTCGACTCCGCTCGAGACGGTCTTCTCTTATCTGTCTACAGCCCCTGATGGAAGGATAGCCGGCTCACAAAGAACACTTTCCGCCTCGGTCCCGCTCGGTCGGAATCTGGGGTAACGGTGGTCAAGCTAGATCTGGTGGAGGATGCTCGATCGGTTGGGGGTGGTGTGCCCTGACCGAACCGAGCCGAACCGAACTAGGTTTTGACATTGAGTGAATGCTGCCACAAACACCGAGGGCACTGGACGGCTAAGTAGTAATAACAGTTTGCCGAGAAAGCTAAGGCGGTGCTATGACTAAAAATCTGATCTAAACACCGAGTCATTGACATTTGTTGGTTCCACTCGCCTGGTATCAACCCTTGGTGTCTAGAAACCAGCACTGGATATTCAGGCTTAGCCCCAAGCAATTACGGATTGTTACTCGTTTCTCTTCCATTCGAACTTCATAAGCTCTGGCCTCATAGAGAAGGGTTAGGTCCATTACTATCTCCCCGAACCCATCGTCTCAACACGACTCCTATTGAAGATGCAACCCACTCACACATTGACGATGCACCTGGGGCGAGTAATGTTTACGGCCTGGGAAGCATCGAAAACCTACAAAAATCCACCTAAAAATGCTTCTGCCGCGCAACTACTTCCAAACTGCATGTCCCCAGAATTCTGTTTGAGGAGAGACGAGCCTTCAAGGTGGGACAGGCAACAGTCTACGAGTGGCAGATGATCTCGTCTGAAGATCAAGTCTTTGGAACAGTGCCAGGGACAAAGAATGGGTAGATCCGCCTTGGTTGGGAGAGAGATTAGGAGTGCAGTGGACTTTTGCCTGGGAATCTGTGTGGTTTCTATACGGTACCTGGATCATTGGGCTTTGGTCTGCAAACATGGATGGGTGCACATAGTCTAGTGGAAGAGAAAGCAAAGTAACTAACATGTAATCTATTTCATCAAATACAATTTGCTTATATAAGTCCGTGGAAATCCGTCATACTACCTATACCGAAGGACGAAGTCCTCAAAGTCTGCCAACTAAATCTGAAGTGCCTCCATCTGCTTCTCAAACGAGTCGCCGAGATCCATCACCTTCATGGGTTCAATACGATAGGCATCTTGAATGCCCCGTAACTTGGACATTAGGTCTGCGCTGGGCACCCATCCTAGTAGGGATGTTACTAGTTGGCGGGTGTTGTAATTGAGGTCTACCAAACCACTCTTGGAATATGCTCCGGGCGCAAAGTAGGCAATCTGGAATGATGGAGGTTCAGGAAGCGTCTCACCATGAAAGTCCAGATTACAGACGAGATTGGCAGAAACAAGCTTGGGCATGACTGACAGTGCGTCGGCGTAGGTTTCAATGACCGGAGTAAGTGTTTTTTCATTCACTCGGCCACGGAACGCATCAGCTGGCCTCTGGCTAGCGTACGAGGCCTCTCGTCGGAAGCTGAACTGTTCTTTGTAGAGATTCGCGTGGCTAAGCTCGGACGACGGTCTATCCACCGGGGGCTGGGATGGAGGCTGGCTCTCGAGAAAGTACCAGTCTCCAGACGGCGAGATAGGCTCAAGCTCGATGCAGAGGGCCTGGAGGTTCGGCCAGGGAGATTGACTTTGCGGCCGAAGCAGACTGGGATCAAAGATACCCGCGATTTCGAGGTTCACGAGGCTCATTGAGAAGTCACAGATGGCTGCACTCAGCGGATCTGGAATGTCTACGCCATGAAGACGTGGCGGTACAGTGGCTTCATTGCGATATCTCCGATGCCAGAAGTTAAGGCGAGTGCTCTTCAGCTCTGGGATAGACACATCTTTCATGGCATCTGCAGCTTCTTGGCGGCTGCGCCTTCGCAAGTCCAGGAAACGCTCCTCGGAATCATCCACAGAGAAGTCAACAGATTCAAGGTTTGGCATTTTGGAGGTCAACATGAAAGGAACCTTGGGGCAGACATTGCGGTGAATGCGCCTCTCATCCGGGCGCTGCATGACCAGATGCTTCACTCTATGGACCTCTGGTAGCTGCTCTAGGCGTAGGAGATCTATGTAAGAGTGTAGGTAGCGACCTTCATAGATGCAGTTCCCCTTGGGCAACCAGGCCTTCCACTGAGGGAAGATGCCCGGCCAGACACGGTCACTGCGGGACAGTGGAAGGTTGATGGACAGCTTCAAACGATAATTGACCGAATGAGGATCCTCTTCTTCCCAGGCCTTGAGTGTTTCAAGTAAAGACTGCACGGCCCGCGTGTAGCTTTCATCATTGGCAGCTCGTTCAGCTGGCGATTCAGCTCGGGCGCTAGCGGCATCCTTGTAAGGTGGAAGGATAGGAATGAACTCGAGACCAGCGAGAAATGTGCGTCTCGCAGGTGTGAGCAATTGGATGAATTTCTCCAACTCATCGCTATTGATCCTGATGTCTCGGAATGTCCATCTCTCCACGGCGGTTTGCAGGCGGCGTGAGAGGGTGGCGAGAGCTGCACGGGACAAGCGAGGGTGGAGGTAGGCGTATGGTTGTCGGGGCTTGGACCCATCGGCCAATAGATACGAGACGATGTGGTCGATGATGTCTTGAGGTAGAGTATCCATGGCTAAGGTTGAAGTTGGAGATGTCAATGAAAGGGAGAAGAGGGTCATTTTAATAAGGAAAAAGGGTCACCGCCTGAAACCATTTCCAGCAGGCATTCCCAGGCAACCAACACGACAGCCAACAATGCAGTATGATTGGATAACATGGCATCAACAAGACAATTGTATTGGCTGTCTCTTTAGGCAGCTTTGCCAGCACTACCCAACCACAACATGTACCTTTCGATGGCCTTTTGCATGGCCTCGGTCCCTGCCTCGATGATGCTCGTTAACGGCTTATCCGACATTTCCTTCATGACGCCCAGAAAGTGCCTGTTCATGCCCTTGTTGATGTTGATCTTGGTGATGCCGGCTTTGATGCATCGCTGGAATATTTCCTCGTCAAAGGGATCTGCGCCGTGGAGGACGAGGTAGACTTTGTCGCCCACGGCCTTGTTGACGGCTTCGAGACGGTCGTACTCGAGGTTGATTCCTCGAGGCCCGTATTCGCCGTGGACATTTCCAAAGGCGGGAGCCAGCAATTCAATTCCTGTATCGACAAATTCTTGTGCTTTTTCTGGCGTCGTCAAGATGCCCTCGAGATCAACCGTGTCGGCGACACCATCCTCACCACCTTCAATGCGACCTGGCTCAGCTTCCGTCGCGATGCCTTTTTCATGGCAATACGAAACCAACTCTTTCGTAAGAGCCAAGTTATCGTCGTAATGGCTCATGTCGCACATGATGCTGTCAAAGGCATTCTCCATATCAGCTGCCCGACGCACCAGCTCTGGCGTCTGACAGTGATCGAGATGCAACGCGACCGGGACCTTGGCATGTTGGCAGGCGTCGGCTGCAGCGCGCACAAGTGACGTGCCGGCGTATGTGATGGCCCAAGGAAACAAGAGGACCATGGCAGGCGAGGATGAAGATTCGGCGGCTCTCACGGTCGCGAGGACTCCTTCGAGGTTGTAGCAGCACATGGCGGGCACTGCATATCCTCCCGCTTTGGCATCGCGGAGGATGCGGAGCGTCTTGTTGGAGTTGGCGGTAGGCGGCATGGTGTTTGCTCTGAAGAGTATCTCGATGAGTTTACTCTTGCAGTCTTGATCTTTACTGAGGGGTAAATACAGCTCCTGCAGGGATCATCATCAACTCCACGACCTGCAACGCTCATCTTGAATGCTTTCCCGCATTCTCGGCTTACCCGTTCGGGCTTCCCCATCTTTTCCGGCCGGGACCGGAACCCCGGTTCGGAAAACATCTCGGTGATATGACCGATGACGGCTGATCCCCTCAGAATTCGGTCTTTTAAGCACCGAATGAAGCAGGAGCGGGGTGGTTCGGCTCGGTTTACTCTTACGGGGTGATGGGTGCATTGATTTGCGTGTAAACAGTTGAGATTAACCGGCCATCTTGGAGTACAAGATCAGATCACTTTTTCATAGCTGTCACAGGTGTTTAGTTCTCCATAGCAACTTCGTTTCGCGTCTCATTCAATACAAGACATGACTTCCACAAAGGAACCCGTCGCCTTCATTGGCCTGGGAGCCATGGGCTTCGGCATGGCCACCCACCTCCTCAAACAAGGATACCCATTGACCGGCTTCGACATTTCAGCTCCGATTCTGCAGAAGCTTCAAGAAGCCGGCGGAATGATTGCACTGAGCCCGGCAGATGCTGTACGCGATCGCCAGTACTGCGTCTGCATGGTAGCCACAGCGCAACAGGCTGAGCAGGTCCTGCTCAACGGGGACAACCCAGCGATTCCTGCACTGGCCAAGGGTGCTGTCTTGTTGCTGTGCTCTACCGTTCCGTGTGGTTTCGTTCAGGCTCTACAGAAGCGTATTGAGAAACATGGACGAGGAGACGTTCTACTTGTCGACTGTCCTGTTTCTGGCGGCGCAATAAGAGCTGCTGATGGCACACTCTCCATCATGGCCGGAGCTTCAAAGGAAGCCATCTCAAAGGGCCGCGACCTCCTCCAAGCTCTCTCGGATCCTCAGAAACTTTACATCGTCGACGGAGGTATCGGAGCCGGCAGTAACATGAAGATGTCCCACCAGGTGCTTGCCGCCAACCAGATCCTCTCAGCGAGCGAGGGACTGGGGTTTGCTCACCACCTGGGCCTCGACTTGGCTGAGACAGGAAAGCGCTTGATTTCTTCGGACGGGTGGAGCTGGATGTTGGAAAACCGCTTGCCTCGCATATTGGACGCTACGGTGCCTCTTGCCAGCGCGGTAACCATCATTCTGAAGGATACAAGCATCATCACTTCGGAAGCGAGACGCTACGGGTTTGCGACTCCCATGACTAGTACGGCCGAGCAGATGTATTTCTTCGGTCTTGGAAAAGGCCTCGGAAGCAATGACGACGGCCATCTGATTCAGCTATATCTCGAAGGAGGTGCCAGGCTTGGTGTGCTCGAGAGAGATTTGGCGGTCGATGCCAAGGTCCAGTTGGTCGTGAACCTGCTCAAGGGGATTCATACGTGTGCAGCAGCTGAGACACTCTCATTTGCTCATCATGTCGGTCTAGACTTGGAGCAGGTTCTTGAGCTCTGCCTTAACGCTGCCGGAGGCAGTGCCATGCTCAAGACTATCGGCACTGACATCATCCGTGTTCTCCGTGGCCAGCCGGTGGAAGCAAAGGAAGGGCTCTGCCAATTGGCCAGGGATCTGGAGCAAGCAGTTGGCGAGGGTCAGAGGCTTAAGCTTCCCTTGCCTCTGGGAACTGAGGCGCTGAACCTTTTCCGTTTGGTGTTGCGGCATAAGCCTCAGGATCCCCCTGATGTGCCAATTGCTTGGATCGTCAAGGCCTGGACGTAAAGTCTTATTCATAATGAAGTTGGGGGTATTATTTAGATAATTAACTTGTTAAATGAATGCATCCTTTGGCAGATCAAGGGAAATTCTGACCGCTGACAGTAGTAAACTCCCCCTCCATGATCGCCCAGAACTGATCCAAAGGCATGTCCTGAAAAGGATCTTGAAACTGCTCATTCGGGTCAAAAGTGAGGGTTTCCATCCCATGATCGTAGAACTGACTCGGAGACATGGCACTCTGCACGGGGCTTGCGTCTTGGAGCTCATGTGATGGTACCCTCGGCGCTTGTTCTGCCACAACCCCCTCTCTAGAGAGCACCTGGTTCATTCTCCGTGAGAGCTCCAAGACTCCCTTGACAAATTCCTCACTCTGGCCAGCTCGGCGGTAATAATCGGCCACGTAATCCGACGCTGTCCTAACAAGCTCTCCATCAGAGCGACCCATTCGTTTGTGGGGCTTCTTGAGGGTATGAAGCGCGAGGGTGACAGCAGCCAGCAAGGTCTGCGTTGGCGTAAGAAGCATGAAGTGAGTATGGGAGTCGGCAAACTCGGCAACTTGGGTGATGATGGATCTTGCAGCTTCCACGCATGTGTTTTGCCCTTGCAGTAGACGTGCAGCGCCCTTGAGCTTGGATCCGTGACTGTTGACCTCTTTAGTGAAAGAAGCCTCTGGGAAGATGAGTGACGCTCTAAGAAGAGTGATTTGTGCCTGCAATAGTCAGTAATGTGGTGCCAGGGGTGAGCAGTCGGTTCCCACTAACCTGGTGGTACTGCAACGATAGAAAGAGAGCAAGCGGTCGTTCTTCTTCTGTCACTCTCGTATCCCAGCCGACTCTCTGTGCTGACTTGGGCCCTTCTGACGCTTCTTCAACCCAGTCTAACAGAACTTGATCAAGCCGTGCAATCTCGGACAAGAGGCCAAGAGAACTGGTAGCCTTCCTCCGGTAGATGTGCTCACCAATCTGCCCGACGATCTGAGACAGGGACACCCATCGGACAAAATATGGGCTGAGGCCACTGTTCCTATCCGGAAAGGCTTGGTCACAGTCAAACTCTTCTATGACTGATGGCCGTCCAGTCTCGAGCTGCATCATTTTCTCAAGGGCGTAGCAGGCCCACCAGATTCTAGAATGCAGTCTACGGTCTGGGTGATTCGTTGACTCTGAAGAGACTATCTGTCGATGGAAGCCAAGTGAGTGACCGATTCGGATAGCCTGGCCCAGGAGGTGCCAGCTTTGCCCTTCTTTGCCTGTGATAGATGTCAGAATAGCCTTGACGACCAACTACGCAGCTACTTACTTCTTGCACGCAACGCGATGGCCAACATAACCAGAGCCTGTACTGAACTGGTGTATGGGAGGCTGAGGCAATGGCTGGTCAAGGAATAAGCCGCAGTGAGGTAGGGTGTGGCCGACGCCGATACCGTCCCGTCAGAATCATCCATGCCAAGTGCTAGGACGCTGTATATCGTTACCAGAGATGGAGCGTCTGCGGAAGCTATAGCAGCCTGTAATCCGCTCTCATTTGCCCGCTGAAGCTCCAACAGTCGCGTTACCTCGGCCACGAATGACGTCCGATCCAGCACGGGCACGAGAGGATGTGTGCGGTTGAAGAAGACCTCGATCAAGGGTTCCATCAATGGCATGTCGGGCAAGTCAGGTAGATAGGCCATCAAAGGTAACTGAAATTCTTCGGTGAAGCTCATGCCCCATCGAAAGTACGGGCCTATTGCTTCGAGGCCTTTCCTCTCGAAGCACAGGTCGATAAACTGGCAGAGGCACTGCATACTGCTGGAGCCCATGTACTAAAGGTCGTCAGCGGTGTGAATTCATGGCGCAAAAATTCACTAACCTTGACCCGGTGCGAAGTGTCATCAGTATTCATCACCACATCTGGGCTGTCATTCGTCTGGCCATCGGCAACGTGATCAGGAGTGGTCTGACTCTCTTGGTACGCCCTCTCAATCCACGACGGGTGCCTCTCTTTAGGACCACCCCGCGATAGAGACCCGGACGCCTCGTGTTGAGCACTCGTGAGTGAGCTGGGAGAACTATGCTCGCTGATGGAGCTGTGCCGTCGTGCTACCCCCCGCAGCGGCGCTTTGGCCGGCCATCTCCTGACCGCTGGACCATTCGGACGTCGAGGATCGAACGTCTCGCAGTCATCCCCTCGCAGGACGCAGTTGTGACACTTCGGTGTTGAGGCATCGCATCTGACTTTGCGCTTGCGACACTGGGTGCAGGCGAGGGAGAGGCGGTTGCGTTTTGAGCGCGGTGGGCGAGGGGGAGATATGCCCTCGCTTGCTACGCCGACGTTGCTCATGATGGAAGAGTTGTATGGAACTGGGACCACCGGGATCAAGGGTCAAAGGTTAGTACTGGTCGACAAAGGTACCAGGAGGCGTCCGCGACAGGAGTGATGCAACAGAGAGGGCCCTGACAACGCATTTGTATCCCCCCACGGGCTCGGGCCTAGAGCTCAAGAGGTCTAGAGGGTCATGGGCCATCCGGGGTACTGGAGAAGCGGCCAATAAACAGTGAGATGATTCTTGTTGTGCGGAGTCCCCCCACATGGTGGCGATCCCGGGACCGGTTCACGGCTATGGGCATGGAACGGGGATTTGGTCCGGCATAGAATGGGCAACGGTTGAGGATAATGAAGCGTTATAAGGCATTATCAGCCGTCAGTCTGAGTAATACCGATCATGAGGATTCGAACGAGGAAAACGAAATTGCTAGAGAAGCCCTAGGATCAACGCTCTAGGTGTCGAGCTCATCGCCCTCGTTAACCTGGACGTGGGGCCGATGGAGCCGGAGACAATTGGTCTTGGTGGTTGGCTGCGCATGTCATGTTGATGCACGTCTTGACGACGGGAAAAGTAGATGGTAATAGTAGATAGAAACAGGTACTCGGGGGGTTAGGTAAGCGATTTACGCAACCCCTCTCTTCCTAAGAGAGGGGGTGACGAAGGCTGTAACTCCGTCACTTTTGTAACCATCTCACACACCGTAACTACATCACATCTTGACGAAATAGAGGCCAAATTCAATAAAAATACCATCAGTGAATTGCGATTGGTCTTATCAATTGATATTATCAATTTGCACTTCTTTGAAGTTATTCCCACATTATTGTGTGTAAGTGAATGTAAGCCCTAGTCCCGGGCCCGCGACTGCGGCACGGGAATCGTCACTCCAGCCACCACAATCACCGGCTCGACCCTCTCGTCATCTGAGTAGCTATTACGCACGCGATCATAGCCAAATCCGCCCCAATCTTCACGTTGTGATAGATCTTCTTTGTCGCTATATTCAGATGAAGAATCCGCCCTTCCGGCCCTCAAGGCGGCGCGTGTGGAGCTCTCGATCTGTGTGCTCGTGATGACCTCAATTTCATCGTCATCCGAGTCCTCGTTGCCGGGCAACAGAGGCGTCATGCCTCCTGATGATACCTCTATCACATCCTCGGGTATTTC
>SSHR01001746.1:0-20618 GCA_006518225.1 Fusarium neocosmosporiellum
GTTAGTGCGAATATCAACACTCGTGTGTCGAGTGGCGCGTGAGGCAGAGCCATCACCCGAGACACGTCAGTCCAGCTGAGTCCGTGAACCCCTTTTCAAGGCCAAAGGTTGAAAATGAAAAAGCAGTCCGCCAATGGACGGTCGCTCCGAGAGAAGTCAGCTTGCTGGGGGCTATTTGCCTGTTACTATTCGCCGCGAAGGCAGGCTGTGCCAGGCGGCTCAGCCCCTAGCGCTATGGTTTCCTTGATCCGAGTCTTCTAACCTCCGTGAGGAAAACAAGATAAGAGCAACACACCTAAGTTCAATCAACGAAGGTAGATGAGAATCGTCTAGAGGTGTCACCTCCATCCTGCCACTGTTATGGTTGTCACTGCCAGTCACGTGATGCCATGAATGTTCCGTTCTGCCGAACATTCACATCAGCTCTACCAAACAACAAATGCGTACGCAATCAACATCTCATGTCTCAACGATTTATCTCTCTCAACCATGGCTGGTAGAAGCGAAAGCCCCGAGGCTCTTCCATCATCAAATCTCCCGCCCTTAAAGTCGACTCGCAAGGTCACTCCACCAGAGCGCAAGGGCCTCCATTCACCTCCTGCGATGGCGTAACGCGTTGAACTGACTCGCAACCCTCCGTCCGCTAGTAGACTGCCTCGAAGCCTTCTTGACTACAAGCGAAAGGCGGAAAGAGGCGAGGTCTCACCCCTCACCTTCATCCCCATCAGCCAGCAAGAGTACTCTGGCGCCCGCGACGAACTATTTCAGGACTCTCCCTCCATCACCATGAAGACTTTGCGCCGCCAGCTGCGAAGCGGCGTGGCTAGCGGACTCTGTCGACTTAGTTGCTGCTGCAGCAGCAGACATCAGCAGGCATGAGGGTCTTGGAAGAAGATGACGAGGGAGGAGGATGAACGGTACCCATCACCCGGCGATTAAGGGAAAGGAACATCGAGGCCGGCGTTTGTATTTAAAACTTGCATGCACCCTGGCCATTCTCTGGCATTCGGGCCAGGTACTTCAGGATCATTTCATGATCGCAACCGCTACGTTGTAATATCATCTTCTCCCGCGTAGACTTCGGCCGTGAGTGTCTGACATGGGTTCCTTGCCATCACCCTTCAGTAGCGGCAATGCTCCTGCTTACTGCGCGACGCTGCGATTTCCAAGTTCAACACCACATGAGCGCCTTTGTTTTGGTCCAGTGAATAGAGATTGCCATGAATAGCCGACCTCATTCTCGTATGACATTAAACTTGTTCAACGTGCTCAGGTATGGGCTCCAGCCCCCTTTATCGTCTTCATCATCTTCATCGTATTCGTCCTCTCCATTCTCTTCATCTTCTTCATCATCATCCTCATCATCTGCATCCGAAGAGGGGTAGTCCTTCTCGTCGTCGGTGTCATCGTCCGCATTCTCCCCGTACTCATCTACGATGTAATGATACATTCTGGGATCCTTCAGGCGGTAATTTGTTGCGGGAAGCGAAGAATAGCTGACAGCAGCAGCCATAACATCAGAGAGCAGTGCCAGGCCGACGGATTCCCCCTCGCTGGCTTCTCGACCTCCGAAGGGAGAGACAATCGAGGCAATGGCGTCTGTTATCCTGGAGTAGGACATGGTCAAGTAGTGTTTAGCTGTGATAGTCTATCTTTCTTGGGTGATGTGAATTTCTGTTATAGAGGATAGCTTCTTCGGTGAAAGTAATGGGGAGAAGTTGAGCCGAAACGATGGGCCTATGTCTAGTATAAATACTCATAGCTCACATAGCTATAGCTATCACCAAGTGATCCGAGAGAGACCTGGAGTAACGTGTCTGTCGCGAGAATATTCTACGAAATGAAATCTTTGTATGTTTCCTTCAACATCTTCATCATCATCATCCTCCGTCAAATGCTTTTTGGGGTGCATCTTTGGAGTTTTACCCCTTTCAGGTGTATAACAATTCCTTGGCTGTCACTTTACAGTAATGCCTTTCGTTATTGAATGGGGTAGGCTTTATTATTATTTTTCATTATTGTTATCGTCAATGGCGACTTCAAAAGAGGCCATCAGCCACACCAACAAAAGACATAATTGTCAATACATGAAGGCATTAAAACCCAATACCAAGGACCTCAGAGACGAGACTCAAGCACACCAAAATCCATTTCCATTTCTAGAGCTAAGCCGTTGCCGCTTTAGGCTGAGCTGCTGCTGAGCGAGGGCTGAGGATTCCGGACCGAGAGTTGAGGTGGGCTGAGCGAGGGGCTGAGAGAGGTATAGGAGCGCACTTTTGGGATCACTGATCCTGACTGTCCCAGTTCTGGGACAAAGCCCCGTGTCGCGCTGCCCCGTATGAATGTCTCTTGCCGACAGGATCTGACTCTGGATTTGACAGCTTCACTAACTTGCTACTCCACCTCGTTAAGTACAAGAGAACTGCGGGAATCAAGCCATTTCTTGCATGCAAGGCATATTCGCGGTTCGTCAGTTCTTGGTCTCATTGCAGATATTTTGTGTTTGTGTCAAACGGCACATCCGCCCGTAGGAGTAGTAGTAGTAGAAGTCGCAGATAGAGAAAGCCTAACTAGCACTAGGTATAGTGATATTGCCTAAATTTAGGGGTCTATATTGGCGTTGTTGATGGGGTGGGAGGTAGAGGATTGTGAAAAGTCTCGTGCATACTCGCTCTGTCGTTTTTGACGCTGCTGAAGCCGGCGGTTCCCCATGCGGCCTTGAGTGCACGTTTTCTGTTCTTCGGCTGAAAAGCTCCCGACAGCCCATAACTTGAAAATGCAATAAAATGTTTCTTCGCGCACGCTTGGTTAAAGTATATGCCTCAAGAGTCTTCTAGGGCGCAAAACATTTTGCCCCAACACTCCGTGACCTACCCTGTAGCCCCTCTTGTAATTTAATGCCATTGACTAAGACGCCTGCTTTCTTTTTTTTTTTCTTTTTTTATTTAAAGTCTATAGTTTTGCGATAGTCGCATTTTATCCACCAAAGCACACTCACTAGGCCATTGATATCTTTTGACAAAATCCACGTGCTTTCAAGGCTCTCGCAAGCCAGTCGCTCTTCTTCCCGTCAGCAACTCGGCCTCCCCATCTTCCTTGACCAAGTAAACGTCCTCGTGGCGCACGCCAAACTTGCCCTCGAGGTAGATGCCCGGCTCATTGGTAAAAGTCATGCCTGGCTGCAGCAGCACCTGCTTGTTGAACTTGTTCAGATACGGCGACTCGTGAGCCTTGATGCCGATGCCATGACCCAAGCGATGGGTAAAGCCATAGCCATAACCGGCGTTCTCGATGACCGTACGGGCCGCAATATCAACGCTGGCTGCCGTGTTGTTTGGTTGGAAAGCCTTCGCAGCGGCCGTTTGGGCGTCGAGCACGATCTGCCAAACCTTTTCCTTTTCATCGCGGAGAGGATCCTCGGCGATTTCGGCATCCTTCTCTGGCCGATCGATGAGGAAGCTGCGACAGATGTCGGATGAGTAGCCCAAGTAATGGGCACCGACGTCGATGACGATCATGCTATGATAGGTGAGCTTCTTGCCCCCTGTGACAAAGCCTCCGTGCGGCAGAGCGCCGTGCTCCTCAAAGAGAACAATGTTGAAGAAGAGGCTGAAGCCGATGGAGAGCAGTGCGTTGTCGAGAATCGTGGTAACTTCGTCCTCGGTCGAGCCAGGAATCAGACAAGGACGCATCGCCCTCACGGCAACAACGGTACCCGTGTTGACGGCTCGAATTAGCTCAACTTCGGCCACGCTCTTCTGCTGCTTGACAAGTTCAGCCTCGGGGGTAAGACCGACTGTCTCGAAGCCGACCGATTCCAGCCCGCGGGTGATGTAGTCTCGTATCTCCTCATCCATCATGAGCTTGATTCCTGTCTTGCCCTTGAACAGCCGCGATTTGAGAAGAGTCTCGTAGGGGTTCCAGTGCTCCTCCCAGATTACAATGTCCAGCTCTTCATCACGAGAAGGAATGCCGAGCATGCGGACACGACCCTCCTCGAAGCTGGGCGACAGGAAGGCTGTCTTGGCCTTGACATGGCCATCTGCCAAAGTCTCGGGGAGGACAAGCATCAAGAAGGGGCGCTCCTCGGGCTCCCAAGGCTCCCAGTCCACCTGGGAGATGTTGCCATAGTACTGAAATGTGTAGCCAGGCTCCAGGACGAAGGCGTCGACGCCGTTTGTGGCCAGCGCCCTCGCCAGCTTGTCCCGGCGCTCTAGGAATTCTTGAGCTTCGATTGGCTTAGCATTGTCGAGGAACGAAAGATCAGCTTTGAGATTGTCAATGGCACATTGCTGCACCTTGTCGACGTCAAGAGTGCAATGTGCCTGAGAGCTCCTGCGCTGGCAAGGGAGGGTGTTGGTGAAGAGGAGAGCTGTGCAAATCAGGGCGACTGCGGCTAAACACCACGACAGTCTCGACCTGAGGTTGGTCTGGTGGTGTTTGCGGTACAGTAGTACCGCGCCTGAATCGTTGTATGTTCCCGGAGAACCCATCTTGACGCGGTCGAGTGTCGATGACAAGGGAAAGAAAGCCTCTCCGAGTGTGCCTGAGCGAGAGATATCGTGTGTCGGTGCCAGTTATAGCGCCGGCCCCACTGATAGGCCGACGTGAGATAGTTAAGTATTTACGGGCAAGGGCAATGTCGGCCCCGGAGCCCAACGTATTGAACTGACGTACTAACTGGGGACCGTTGTAACTACACCCACTCTTTTCAGGCTCTCTGATTGGTGCCCCCAGCGTCGGGTGGAAAACCGGATTCCATTCCCCACCCCCGGCTGGGGAGCGTCGCCGCAACAAGGAGGTCGAGGCGAAGGATCATCAGCGTCGGCCAACAGTTAGCCGATGGCCCCGGCCAACACTGATAACAAAACTGTTAAGAAGTAGACTCTTCCTGCGCCTGTTGGGATCTGCATCTGTTTCCTCAATCCAACCTTACCCGAGGCGGCTCCCAAAATGACTGCTCAAATTCAAAGCCTGGCCGTTGAGCCGTATCCAGATACCATCGACAACCACACTGACGACAAGAAGCATGCCTCAGACACCGGAGCCGAGGTCGAGGCCGGCATCGTCGTAGACGGCCCTGAAAAGACCTACTACAGCAGGCTCTCTGTCTGGCTGATGGTGCTCTTTTCGGGTCTAGCAATCGGCTCTGACGGATAGTAAGGAGCTCACTCCACGATGCTCTCGCTGCTTGACTCTCTGTTCCCCCTTTCTGTCGTTCTATGCTTACGTATGTGCTCGTGATAGTAATGCTGCCGTGATTGGAAATGTCCAGCTTATCATGAAGGTCCTGTATCCGGACGCTCTGACGAGTTCCATCTCTACGCGTCTCAGTAACGCCTTTCTGATCGGCATGATCATTGGCATGCTCTTCTTCGGTCTCATTGTCGACCAGTTTGGTCGCAAGACCGGTGCTGTCGCTACCACAATCCTTCTGGTGCTGGGAATTGCTCTGTCCGCTGGTGCGAGTGGCGGTACTGATGTCGGTCTCTTCTGGATGCTCATCGTTGCTCGTGGTGTCGCTGGTGTTGGCGCCGGCGGCGAGTACCCGGTGTCTGGTGCCGGTGCCGCAGAGGCAACCGATGAGAGCGCCCAGTACCGTAAACACCGAGGCTTCATGTTTGCCATGCTTGCTGATCTGTCGGCGTCCCTGGGCTACGTCTGGGCCGGTCTTACGCCTCTGCTCTTGCTCCTCTGCGTGCATCAAAAAGAGAGCAAGTACGCCATCGTCTGGCGAACCACCTTTGCACTCGGCGCATTTCCTCCTCTGGTCATCTTCTGGTTCCGCATGCGCATGTCGGTTGCCACGGCGTACCGAAAGTCGTCGATGCGCAAGCAGCGTGTGCCGTACTGGCTTGCGCTCAAGAGATATTGCCGTCCCTTGATCGGCGTGGCAACCTGTTGGTTTCTGTACAATTGGATCTCAATTCCCTTTGGCATCTTTAGCTCGACCATCATGTCTCGAGCCAACGTTGGTAACAGCATCGTCAAGAACTTGGGATGGGGCGTCGTCATCAACTGCTTCTATATCCCGGGCCCCTTTATTGGAGGTTACCTCTCTGATAAGATTGGCCGCCGCAAGACCATGGCATTGGGGTTCGCTCTTCAGGCTTGTCTTGGCTTTGTTCTCGGTGGAGCTGAGAAGCAGATTCAGAGCATCTTTCCCCTTTTCGTCGTCTTATACGGCATCTTCCTGACGCTCGGCGAAGTTGGCCCCGGCAGGTACGACAACACTGAGGCTCCATGCTCGTTTGCTAGCTAACCCGAATTCAGTACCGTTGTCCTGGCTGCCTCTGAATGCTTCCCTACCTCTATCCGCGGCCAGATGCTGGGTTTCATAGCCGCGTGGTCCAAGGCCGGGGCTGCCATCGGAACCCAGGTCTTCACGGCCATCCTCAACTCATACACCGACAACCCTGCCAAGGGCAACCAGGTGGCTTTCTTGATTGGGTCCGCATTTGCCGTACTGGGCGCTATTGTTGCATACTTTGTCATCCCTGATGTGTCGCGACGCCTGGAGGACGATGATGAGGCATGGAAGGCCTACTTGGCAGCCAACGGATGGAATGCCACATGGGGTGATTCCGAGACCAAGGATCCTTCAGGAGTAGTTATGAACAGGACTGCTTCCTAAAGATGACGGTTGTAATTCCATTTTCGGCACACCATATCATGGGTGTTTTAAATTTCCAGCACATGACAGGTTCTGGTTTCAGGCATCCTCGGTGGACAATTGTGCGTGAACTGTCACGTTGACTGTCACTTTAGCGGAGGAATTTCAGGAAAAGATAACACCTGAACTTGATTTCCTCTCGCAACCCCCACAGTATAAAGTCGAATCAACAACGAATCAAGTATCAGTCTTGTTCCCTTGGGGTGACAATTTAGGATTACAGCATATTTGGGCGGAAAAATGAAGCACACAATTAAGAGCATAACTCGGACTGGCTAAAGCAAGGTTCGGCAGTCGGCCATGTCATTATCAAGACGCAAGCCCACCTTGCTCTCAGACTGTCATGTCAGTGGAGATCTACAGCGTCTGCTGCAACCTCAGCGCCTCCTTTCTTCCGCTGTGGTTGTGTACGATGGCCAATCCACTGGCTAGGCACGGTACTTGTAGAGTACTTGGTCATCACGCGCCGTTAAAGTGTATGTATGGCTTTCCATCTACCACCCCATCCACACTACTGGCGGCGGATAAAGTCGCTTTCTTTGTGCTAGTCTTGAGAACTCAAATATACCCGAGACCTAACCTGCACTGTCGATCAAGATGCCAGTCACTCACCTCGCGATGATGGCGACTGATATATGCACTGCTGGCGGTGCAAATAAGATCACGTGGCTTGTATACGACCGGCGATATAACTACTAGCGTTGGTGCGTTCTGTTTAAGATTTGGGTGCAAATACTACGCTGGGGCTTGAGAACGAATGGATGGGTGAAGTCGAGTCTAAATACCGGGCAGAGACCCGGACGCGAATGGGGGAAAGGCTTTCCATTGGTCCACATAGATTAATTGTTCCCGCGATGTAGTTAGGCCTCAGGAGCAACGAGCTTTGTCTCGGAGCGCATCGCTTTCGGACACGGAGGCATCTAGTCGCAACTAAGTTTGGGATCCGAGGCTGACCTGGTTGGGCTTGCCATGACGCTCGTGGAAATTTGGGGGGGAGCAGGGCCCAAGAAATGGGTGCTGCTTGGTCGGAGGGGTGAGCAGGAGCTGATGCGGGCTGATGCAGGGGCTGAGGGGGGCTGATGAATAGCTGAGCCAAAGTTGAGCCAGGGAGCGAAATAGCAATAAGAGCGGCGATCTATTGTAGGTCACGGGTCGCTTGAGTTTCGTCTCATAATATCATAAAACATCGTAACCTATGGAGGAGGCTTGCCAGGACGATAATTTGTCAGGCTCAAGAGAACCCTGTCTGAAATGCAATCGCCGGCAACCCAGTCTATTCCGTAGGTATCTAAATCAAGTACAATAACAAAACTCCAGTGCCCCAATCAAAGCAAGTAAACAGCTCAATCTCCAATCTCATTGCCAAACTCTCACCATCCAAGTGGAAAATTGTGGTGGTCAATGTCGCCACACGATTTATCGGCGTCGGCTTGTGAGAAAATCTCCCGACCGCCAGCCGCTCTGGCCATACGCCGACTTGTCACCCTGCTCACTCCGGTCGCTCTGGTTACTCCAGACACTGCTGGAACCCTTGTCACTGGCTGACGGATCTGAGGGGTAGTCGATCGTTCTCTCGGAGTCGTTATATTCATAGAAATGGTACGGGTCCTTGCCGTCATGATGCATTTCGCGATCAGTCACCATTCTAGTTGTCAAGGGGCTCGACGGGATACTGCTAACTGGCGAGGGAGTTGAGGAAATGCTCCTGGTTGCCCAGGGAGCCTTGGTCATGGACCAGAGTCTCCAAAGATCGCTACTGGTGGTCGAGGGAGTTGGGGGGACGCTACTCATTGTCAAGGGAGCTGGGCGAGGCTTGAGAGTCGTCCGGGAAACGCTGTACCCCTTTCCTTCTTCTCGTTTACCCCTGCCTTGATCTCTCGGAGACCAGCAGGGAGTCGGATTCGCGGACCCTCCAGAGGCGGCTTGTCCGGCACCAGAGCTGGAGGAGGCCTGGTCTTGAAGTGATTTGTTCTGGCCACTCTGCTTCTCCGCCGACGATCGATTACCTCGGTAAGACATAGTGAAGTAGTAGTGCGGTGGGGTGGTTGATAGTTCTGTGTTGATTGTTCGTGGTTGATGTAGATCTTGGTTGGTGTTGTCACTGTTGAGGAGGATAGGCTTTTCAGTGCAGGTGATGGTGATGGTGAGAAGTTGAGCCAAAAACACAGAGCCACATCTAGTTTAAGTACCCATCACTGAGATAATTATAGCATTCACTAAGTAGTCAAACGAGAATCTTCGCATGACGTGTCGCTCACGCGAACCTTCTTCTGCAAGTTGAACTCTTTATTCATTCTATCTGGAATCTTTATCGATTTGGTCCTTTCAAATACTCTTTCAGTAAGCTTCTAAAGAGCTTCGTATAGTTGGAGTGAATCTCAAAGCCTTGGCTATCACTTGACGCATGTGCCTGTAGCTATTTAATGGGCAAAGCTTGCAAGAGCAATCAACTTTGACGGTGCAAAGGATTGGTTCAAAAGAATGGTGCATACATACATGCATATGTTTGTGAAAATAAGAGTGTTAGCAATATACTCACGTGGCCTTTATCTTACTCTGGAAGCATTACGAAAAAGGTGAATAAAGATGGCTTCACAATGAATCTCGCAAAGTTCTTTGTCGTCAGTGTATTGACTCTAAACATTCTATGTCCATATCTCTTCCAGGCTCTCCTTCACCTTGTCCCCTTTTCAGCGTTCAATGACTAATAGCGTCTTAGATGCCCAGTAACCTCGCGGGAATCTTCTATCTACTTCCCCTCTCAGAACGATTTGGCCAGCCAAACGCAAAGAGTACAGTTCCTCACATTCCATTCGCTTTGTAGTGATCTTCTGCCTCAGGAATAAGTGCATCAATGCCCATATCACATGATCTCAAAACTCTCTTTGATGTCTTTTACTCAACCCCCAAGACCCCCTTCGCCGAAAACCTCCACCCACTTTTGTCCTGCCGAGGAACGATCGTTGGTGTGCCATTCTCCCATCCCTCTCAGCTCAAGGAACATCCGAGAAGCGTCACGTACTGCGTGGGCAACAACATGATCTGAAGCTTTGCCCTTGACAAGGTCTTGGAATCCCATGACATCAATGAAATATGCCATGGTTGCACATAGACCCCAAATGTCCGTCAGGGACGACTCTTGGGTATTCGTTAGACCGCATGTCTCTGGTGCCCTGAAACAAGGGTCACTGGGGTCTAGGCTTGTGTCTTTGAAGCTTGCGTATTCAAAGCTGGACAGGTAGAAAGAGAAGTTCTCCTCCTCACCCACGCCGATGTTCACGAGGATGTTTCTCGGGCAAATGTTTCTGTGAATGACACCCTCCGGCTCCAGGTAATCAAGAGCCGAAAGCATCTGGCGGAAGAGAAGTTGACCCAAGTGACCGACCTCAATGGGGCTGCGAAAGATGTCGGGGTGGTTCTGGAGCAGCTGTATGAGCCAAAGGAGGTTGCCATCCTTCAAAGGCATGACGATGTCGATGCTGGTGGGGTCTCTTGGACCTGGAAGAACACAATGATGTGTGGCTAGCCGTCTGTGTTAGCGAGTTGTTTTTTACTAACAGTGTATCAATATCTCACATGTGAAAGGTTGCAGTCCCTGATGATTCTGTCCAGCAGAGATCGACGAGCTTGGATTTTGAATGGGTATGAGACTTTCTTGACGGCCAGCTACTGGCCGGTGCCAATATCGACAACCGCTCGGGGAGCGCCGAACTTTGCCATCAAAAAGTCTTGAAGCAAAACCTCTCCAGTTTTCATGTTTAGCATAAACTGGAATGGTTTACCGGCCAGGATGCCAGTCCCGTCGTGGTTTCCGAGAAAGCTTGGCTCCAGGCCAGAAGCGCTGGTGGGGTTGAATTTGACGCAAAGCACTCGGCTCTTCCCGTTCATGCCCTGGGTATCCGGGAATTCCGAGACGTATGGCTGGTATCCGGAATTTTCGATGGAGGTTTCTGCACTGCGATCTCGAGGAACTAGGGAGAAGAGGAGAGAAGGCTCAGGAGGCTCCATGAAAGACTGTGAAGGCGTCATTGCGCTCAAAGGCTTAAGGGAGAGGGGTGAAAGAAGAACGTTGAGTGAGAATGAATGTGCAAGCCAGGCTGATAACTTCCTACATGAATGAACAGTCTAATATAAAGGGCAGGACAGGTCTAGTACAAGTACGCGCCCCGGGAGCTTACATGAGCGATGCTAACCCAGGGGCAAGGTGATGACATGGAAAATATTACGTGTCTCTCTGTATTCCATTTCCCTTGAATACTATATTTTGTGAGTTTTCTTTGACAACATCGCCATGTCATATTCCATTGTCGTCACATGATACATTTGTTTGAAGCCTGCGAGACATGCCCCTGCAACCAACAAAGACCTGGGCACGCCAGCTTGTGCTCTGAAGCCAGCGTTGTTTGGAAAATACGGGATTGTTTCAGCTCAACTGATTACCTCCAGCCCTAACAAGGAGTGATAGGTGATCGAAACCAGCCACAACTGTATGAGCGGATATCTCGGGCTTGTCTCGTGGACACTCACGTGGCTGTCTGACAGGAAATTCACTAACCCTTGAACCTACTGAAACAAGGTGACGAGTCCTATTCTTCCTTTTTTTTTAATTAATGTCGGTGAGTCCGCAGGCAGAAAGTTGGTGACAAGACAAGTCTTGATCCTGTTGGCTACCAGGAGAGTGCTTGACGCATTATTCTATGCACACTGCCAAAAACACAAATTAGGTTGAGGTTCAAATGATAGAAGATGTATGAGGGTTATACCCAGCCTTACCCCGATCGTGAGATGGAGGGGATAAAAGCAAACAATGCGCATCAAGGTCTTTACAGGCGTTTCATAGGATCATTTCTTACCCTCAGCCGTAAAGTCCGGTACCGGTCTTTCTCGTAGAGGCTACAGTCAGACGCAGGTTCTGCACGCCAATTCCTTGGTGTGTGGAGATCTACTGCATGTTTATAGAATATGGGCATGGCAATACACGATGAATGATGAAAACCTCGACGCCTTTTTATTTCATAGCAATTTTAGAATAAACGAAAACCTTGAAGCAAATGATAGGCCTCACATCATCAACTTTCAACATTCATTCGCTTGGTGCCAAGATGCATACCACGAGGATGTCTGAAGTAGGTAGCCAAGTTCGTGTGCAAAAGATCCGCTCCTATCATTTCCACCAACTGTCCGAATTTTTCATCTTCGCGGTCAATACTCAGGTGCGAAATATACATTGCGCTTAGACACTTGGGACAAAGTCTTAGACATAGCAATTAAAATGGACGCTCGAATGCAGTTGTTCAGCCGAACTTGATAACATCTCTGGTAGCTGGCTTTGTTAGCTTGTCCTCGGCACCCCCAGTAGAAGCACATGTTCATCACAAGGCATTCATTTCGAAGGGTCCATTGTGAGAAACAATGTTCATTTAGACAATGGCAACAATTGCAATACTCGTGGATATAAACCCTCTCATCCACCTGACTTGAATTGGCATCATCACTCCAGGTTCATTCCACATTCTCACCTCTGAATTACCCAGTGCAGTACTTCAGAGACCACCACGCTCACAACAAATCCTACCTTCAACATGCCTGATAACACCCAGACCACCTACGTTGGTACCGCGCAGTATGCGCAGCGTGTCAACCCCAAGACTCTAGACATGGCCCTCAACGCCGGCCATGCTGCCAAGGAGGCTCGGAAGAAGGGTGCCAGCGATAAGGATGGGAAGGACAAGAAGTGAGATGGTAAGTTTTCTACGGACTAATGACTCGGGTAATGTAGGAAGCACTCAAAGGGTGAGCCAGGATTGAATTGCTTAGTTACTTTTACATGATATGCCGGCATCGGCTTAATCAGAAGATGCGTACTTTATCATTTCTTTTGTCCACCATTCCTAGGAAGTAGGCTTCATTTCTCCCCGCCGATGTATCAGGTTGGAGAGAGAAGTGCATCTTCTTCGCCTTCAGACGTGACTGCAGTTTTAACAATGTTCCATGGCATTTCCCGAGCCATTAAAATGATGATGAACATGTATCAACGGAAAACAGCTGATTTGTGCGGCAAACACTCTCGAGTAGCCCGAATCCCCGTTGGATGCCGCAAGATCTCTCTCGAACTCCTCCCTTCACGTGGGGATAGGTAGGATCTCTCTCGGACCTATGTACCTGAGCCAACTATAAAAGAAATTCCTCAAGATTTTACACCTTGGAGCTTTCACAAGCCCTGGGCCTTCTCTAAATATAAAGTACCAGCCAGTCCCGGGTAGGAAGGCAGCTGACATAAGGAAAATTCAAAAGGGGAAAGGCGCCGAATTAGCCGAGCGGCCACCTCTTTGTTTGCTGCGATGCGCGACCGCGACACTCACAACTGAATGAATAAGTCGACCAGTTTCAGTATTGGGTCAGCCATGCTGTCCGCTTTCATCTGCCTAGTAATCACTCCTTGGACGCTGGCAATTATCTATCTTTGTAGGCTATGGGGCTAGCTATCTCACTTCACGGGAGTCCCTAGGGTGAGGACTTGCGAGACCAACACTTCAAAGATCAACGAAGCAGACAGAGCGCTTGGGTCAAATGCTCAGGAATTCCCCGCCACCGAAGAACAAGACGCTGAAGTCAAAAACACGTTTATCGAATCGCTAGACTTGGATGCGATCTGCGCTCTGGCATCAAGGTACAATGATGGCAAACCGTGCCAGGTTGTAGACAGGAAAAACAGCAGCTTTAATGCTTGCCTCTTCGTCAAATTTGGCCAAGACGGACCCGAATGGGTTGTCAGGGTCCCAATAGAGCCTGTTCTCGACAATCCCTGGGATAAGGTGTTGAGCGAAGTTGTGACTATAGAGTAAGCGCTGGTTGTCTTCCCGCCTTCGACTACAACTCATGTATACACAAGATACCTGGAGCGGAACACACGGATTCCAGTCCCTCACGTTCACGCTTACGGGCGTGATGCTGAGTTGACCAAGACCAGCACGAGAACGCAGGCGTTTCTCATCGTAGACGTCATCCAGGGCGAGCCGCTAGACAAAAAACTGTTGATCCAAGCTGAAGAGGAGCATAGGAGAAACTTCTTTTCTCAGTTAATCGACATCTCGGCTGAGCTCAGGCAACTCGAGTTCCCCCTTGATAGGCTCTCTGATGCCAAATCCTGACGGCAGCCCGCAGCCTGTTCTGGGTTCCGTCATCTCCATGTCTGCCGCCACGCTTCGACTGCCGCCTCAGCCAAGCTTTACTTCAGCCAGGAAATACATGGCGTATCAGTTCGGCCTCGTATCAGGTTTCTTCTCGCCGCCTGTTAGTAACCACACCGTGGACGACATCAAGCAAGAGATTTTCGCGCTGCACGGCATGGAGCGCATCTTTGACCAGGTTATCGATCCTCAGCTGGACAAAGGGCCCTTTGTGTTGAACCACTTGGATTTGCGGGGACCCAACATCATCGTGGACAAGAACCTGCGAATCCAGGGCATAGTTGACTGGGAATTCGCACATACTGTTCCACGCCAAGTCTTCACCCCGCCATCATGGATAACTGGCCATGACTCGATCGATACGAACAAGCAGATGCACGCCGAGTTCCGCAGCGTCCTGGACGAGAATAGCAAGGCAAATAACCTCTGGGAGCAACCTGGAAAGGAATGGTATGGCCAATCGGCCACTGGCAAGCCCAAGGACCAAACTGACATGGCGTTCTGTCTTGCTCACGTGCTGCGCCGTCCTGCCGACGCTAGCGAGATATTCGAAGATTTCCTGGCCCAGAAGCTTTTGGATAAGAGTTTTGATGATTCGGTATCTGAATTTTTCAACGAAAATCAAGCGGCTGCACTGGAGGCACAACGTCGGGCGGAACAGTGTGAGCGCTACACCGAGTATTTGAGGGAGAACGGGCTATGCGAGACTAAGATGGATCAGTTGCTTGCCGAGTCAAAAGCCCTGAAGGCAAAATGGGGTTGGGAGTAGGGCTCATACCTCTTCTTATCCAGCATACCAAGTATTCTTGGCGTCTTGAAAGGTAGGTGTTGGGGCCTAACATATTACGACCTAACGTGCACTGATCGCGTAGGCACTACCGAAGTGTTGAGGCTGGCTCCAAGTCTAGTCGGGATTTTCCTAATGATGACGTGGTATCCACGGCGCCGCTGAGCCGTCGCTGATTTCACGGCGGGCGAGGCGGGGGCGCGTGGGCTGATCGCCCGGCCAATGGTATCCCGGTATATCCACATAGGGCCCGCGTTGGCCACCGCGGATGACCGTGGATATTCGTGAATATCCATGCTCCCTCGCTGATCGGCCCCTATAACTTCAGGAAGCTCTAGGGGTCTCCGGCGCCCTCCCAGCGCCCTCTAGAGCCTCCGGGGCACCTAGGGTGCCCCGGTCTTGCTGATCTGGCGCTGGAAGGCTGGGGCTAGCCTGAAAATTATATATATCTCTATAGACCCCAGGCCCATCCTAGGCTGGCCTATTCTCTAAAGACCTCGTATGCGATGGTTCAGATCAGCTACCGCCTCTTTGATTAATATCCGACGATGACGAGGAGACGCGCTGGGAGGAAGAAGGCGGTGGCTCTGGCTAACTCTATAACCGTCAGGACCGCTCCTGCGACCGGGGCTGCTGCCGGAGCCGCTAGAGCCTACACCACGGACCACGGTCGCGTCAAGCTTAACGCGCGTAATAACGCCGAGCTACGTGCCAACGCATAGCATATCCTCTCGATGATCCAAGACGCGAGGCCGAAGAATATACTGGCCGCGTACGAGCCGAAGCAGAAGGAGTTCAGGGACTTCTACGAGCGCAAGCAATATCAAGATGCGGATACCGTCACAGAAGATAAGCTCCTCCTCTTCCTTATTAAGGAGGTCGCGGACCGGCCGCTTAGGGCCAAGAGCCGCAAGGCGGCTGAGGATACTCCGCAGGAGGCTACGCGGCTTACCTAGCGATCAGTCCGCAGCTATACGACCGCTATCACCGACCTATATCGTACGTAGAAAGCGCTCGGGATGAATACCTACCCTTCACCCCGGGAGGATAACATTCGGGAGTATCTTAAGTCCCTCCAGCGCCGGGATGCGTAGCAAGATAAGGCTAGCTACGCCGATAAGGGCTATAATACCCTCCTCGATGGGTATATAAAGTAGGAATTCGAATATATCTGCTATGAGCTCTGGGCGCATAGTAGCACTACTACCGAGTGCCACCTATGGACTCTCGTGGATCTACTGCTTGGGCATTATATATTGACCCGGGGTGGCGACCGTCGCGCGGCCGAGATCTTAGACCTCTTTACCTTCGAGTTCAAGGAGGAGGGCCTAACCCGCTATATGCCCCTGATCTTTATAACGCGGGCCGGGAAACAGAACCAATACGGCCGCCTCGAGATAGCCGGGGCGCTCCGGAATAAGAACCCGGTTATCTATATACTGGGCGGCCTTGCGTTCTACCTCCTCTACCGGTGGGATATATTGACCGATAAGCCGTTTCTAGACCTTAGCCAGCGGTCTACGTGGTATAATACCCGGCTAATCAAAGGGAGCGGGAGCGGGGGTGACTATATAGCGGCCCTCTCGTATAACTCGCAGCGGGACTAGGTCGTTAAGGCGTTTACGTACGCCGGCATCGCCTCGAGGAAGAAGACGCATATTGGCCGGAGCTCAGGGGCGAAAACGGCCGAGCTCAAGGGGATCAGCGAGGACCAGATTCGCCGCGCCGGCCGCTAGAACCAAGAGCAGATGATCGGCTGCTATCTGAACTCTCTGCCTCGTAAGTTTATGCGTATGATGGCCGGGCATCTACCATAGAAGGGGTGCTTCGAGATACGCCGTGCTAGTATCGTGCCGCCGGATACCCTCCTCTCTATGATCTGGCCAGACCTCGACCGATGGAAGGGCCGGTTCGGCCCTGCCCCTGATCAGATCAACGACCTTGCGGTTATGGGGCTCACGAATCTGCTCTTATACCTACGCGAGGTTATCCTATAAGACTCGGTCTTCCTAATCAAGCGGTTCCCTGATAGCCCGGTCTGGAACCACCCGGTCTTTCAGCATGAGGCCTACTCGCAGTTCGCACAAGAGGTATCAGTCCTCGTACGAGAAGAGGGCGAGAGGCCAAGCCAGCTAGCCCTTATATCCCAAGCCGTCCCAGCTCTTGCAGACTACCTCCAGTCCATTGACACCCATAACGATACGAGAATCACTAGCCTAAGGGCCAATCTAAGGGCCGACCTACGAGCCGAGCTTCAGGGCATTAAGGACCACCAGGCCGCACAGTTCTAATCGCTCTTATCAACCGGCCTTATATTCCAGCTCAAGACAGCCACCGCCCCTGGCTTCTTACAGCTACAACCAGCGCCAGCGCCGGAGCCGGCACCAGCACCGGCACCAGCACTTATAGCAGCCGCCGGAGAGGCCCAGAGCCAGTCCACATTAGCTTGCTTAGATATCAGCAGTAGCAGCAGCAGCAGCAGCAGCAGCCGCTCAGCGACCCCGGCGTTAGAAAAGCCACCATAGTACCGTATATGCCGGGAGGTCAAGACAATCAGGGACTTATGGAGAGAGTGGACAGTTGGGCTACGAGGCCAGCTAGCTATTGCTGCCCTCGATAGCCGCTAGGGAAGCCGGTGGCGGGCGGGCCGGTAGAGCGAGCTATAATGGTACTCCTTACGGCTCGAGATCATTAAGGAGATTCGCCGTATGGCGCAGGCTCAGCGTATAAGCGAGGAGGCTGCTATGCATGCTATGAGCCTGCGGCAGCAGCAGATGGGCTGCTCGCTTGACTAGCTCTACAAGCTCCTCCGGGCTAATAAAAAGGCTCGGCTGGCTACGCAGAAGAGGAAGAAGTGAGATATAGTGACGATAGGAGTAGTAGGTAGTAAGATATTATACGAGAAGGGTCATCTGAGGATAGAGATCAATCAATTAATTATTCAACGTTCAGGCCGGGTGGCCGTGGAGAGGGGTGAATATTAGAAGGTGCTAAGGGCATGGATGTGATTTGGCGGCGTTGTGGCGCTAAGCCGCTGAATTAGCCACCAAGAGGTCGCCGTGGATATACTACTGATATACAAACAGGCAATTGATCCCATGCCTTGTCCCAACACTCTGCCTGGTCTTTCAACCACACGACAATAATCAACGAGTTCTGAAGATGCTGCATCCCTTTACGCCACTGACAGTTGCCAGGTTCTAAAATCAAATAGTCATTTGTTGTTGGAGAAATGTATTTGGTTTGAGACTGCGACGGCGATTGGGAAGGGCCAGTCGTTTCTGCCATTGCGACACAAGTGAGTAAAGGATTAGTAGCGAGTCCCAGGAGCGGCGTATAGATCCTTAGAGCACACGCTTAGAGGGCTAAAGATTAAAGTCCAAAAGAGTGGCGGGTGAGATTGCTGTTTTGGTAACTAAAGCACCGCCGTCTGGATGAAAGCAAGCCAGCGTTGTGAGCTGAGTTGCAGAACGCCCGGGCTGCCGTGCGGCCATCTGATCTCGAATCACTTCCTGGTTCTCCCCTAAGGTATCAAGTCGGAAAAGTTTGGTCTCCCGTGGAGCTCAATCTTATGTTATGATTGTGTCCCCGACAGTGGTCGCGTCTGCGATAGCGTTGTGTTCTGAGAAGTGTTGGAAGCCAGACATTGCCGTTCAGGGTGACCGAAACCCAACAAGAAAAGCGCTTCCGCTGCTAGTGTGTGACATCATACAAGTTCATCCTTCTGCATCATCCATCTCAAGATACCACAGTCTTTCCACGAGAATGCCCGCCAAAAGTAGATGGCGAGTTCTTCTTAGCCAGCGGCCTGGCTTTCACTCAATTCGCACTGCCATCACACGCCCGTTCGTGTCCAGGTCCAAGATACAGGGTCCAAGATTCTGAATATCATCAGAATATCTTGGGGTGTTGCAGGGCATTCTTATCCCAGCGGGTATCTCCTCGAGGTAGAACGGGTCCTCCTCCTTCTCACCATCGCTCGGCTTCCGGTCTTTGTCTCCAACCGCATCCCGCTGAGCGTTGCCCGCCATGGCGTGTTGACGAGCAATAAACTCTTCAAGTGTGATTTTGAAGTAGATGTTCTCATCCTCTCCGGGCTCTTGGAACAAAGGTGACACATTTTTCACCTGCTCTTCACATTCGGGTGTTGGAATGACCCAATCTCCCCATTCGTCATCGGCATCTTCGGTCGGGTTCTTGGGTGTTTGAGCTTGATCGGAGCCGCTAGATGAAGGCTGCTGGGTTCCGAGGAGACGCTTAAGTCTGATGGGTAGGGTTTGTATCCAGGTTGAGAGCGACAAAGTAGTAGCCATGGTTGAGCGAGAGGCCCGAGGGTGTGTTATTACCGTGGGCGAAATAAGAGAAGATTCGAGAATGGAGAAGACCGAGAACGAGGACAGGGAGCAGGGCGAGAGGGGACTTTAAGTATCCCACGTTGATGGCAGGAACGGAATTTCGGGAGGGGATCGGTTAGGGATGCGGCTGCACGAAGAAAAGGTTAAAGTCACGGCGCTCAGGATGTTGAGGTGAAGTCGTGTACGTATGACAAGGAAGTGGCCACGCATTAAGAGAAATACTAATCATAGGTATACGACGTCATAGATCAAAGAGCACTGTCTATATCAGCAAAGTCTTGCGTTTGATACAGAGCACTATCAGGCCGGCACTGAAGCGTGCTGATCTAGTCAATGCGCCTACGTCAATACCATCTAACTCGGAGACGAAACTCGGGCGTAACAAAATCTGTAACCATTTCTAGGGCCTAGCTTCTGCTGAGCCGCTGCTGATTGACGGCCAAGGCTTCTGGAGCTCGTTCAGACCGAGTGATGATCATAGAAATCTCGGTTAAGAACCAAGTTGGTGTGAGGGTTAGGAGGATATCTCAGTTCCAGCCTCTCAATCTAGTTTGGGTGAAGTATATAAGGGCTTCCATGACAATCAACAAGGATAATGTTCAGCCACATGTACATTAATTAGCTGCGTGACCGACGCCTATTTGCTTCCCAGCATTTGGCCAGAAGCGCCACCACGATAATCACATCCGAATCAACAAGTCGACAATATAGCTTCAGTACTGGGTCAGCTATGCTATCGCTTTTATCACCTACAGTGACGGGTCCAGAAGACGCCACCAGCCACAACGGCAAAAGATACAATTATCAATACATGACGGCATTGAACCCCAATATCGTAAAACACCGTAACCTAGTTATTTTAACCTTTTACGGCGGCACAAGCTGGCAAGCATTTTGATACTAAATCTCTGTTACCACCATAATACTCTTGCATAGCCGGCTTCCGATGCTATCCCAGTTCGGCCACTGTCACATTCAGCCTATCCCATAAGTTGGCAAGGGGCTGCAACCAGGTCACGACCGGGGGGTTTGGCCAATTAAAATGCGTCAAATGAAAGATACTTGTGATACCTGCTAAATTAGGTGGTGATAGAAGTCCCAGCAATTTTGGCGGTTACAAATCGCAACATCACAAATGACACATCCGTACCTACTCGGGGGGTTAGGTAAGCGATTTACGCAACCCCTCTCTTCCTAAGAGAGGGGGTGACGAAGGCTGTAACTCCGTCACTTTTGTAACCATCTCACACACCGTAACTACATCACATCTTGACGAAATAAAGGCCAAATTCAATAAAAATACCATCAGTGAATTACGATTGGTCTTATTAATTGATATTATCAATTTACACTTCTTTGAAGTTATTCCCACATTGTTATATATAAGTGAATATAAGCCCTAGTCCCGGGCCCGCGACTGCGGCACGGGAATCGTCACTCCAGCCACCACAATCACCGGCTCGACCCTCTCGTCATCTGAGTAGCTATTACGCACGCGATCATAGCCAAATCCGCCCCAATCTTCACGTTGTGATAGATCTTCTTTGTCGCTATATTCAGATGAAGAATCCGCCCTTCCGGCCCTCAAGGCGGCGCGTGTGGAGCTCTCGATC